>JAHLSL010000079.1:4260987-4483648 GCA_025920805.1 Petroica traversi | reverse complement strand
AAAAAAAAATCACCAAAATAATGTGCATTGGAATCTCTGTTTTAATTAGGCTTTCCACTTTAATGGATACTGTTCAGTCTTACCTTTCAATCTACACAAATGAATTAATAATGGACTTACTAATGCATTGATATTTCATTTCAGGAATTTTGTATTCTTTCCCATTCTTCACCACTTTTAAGCAATAATTTATAATAAAAGAACCAAAAAAGCTAAACACAAGTTTTTTTCCAATATTAAGAATAATAACTCAGCTGGGCTTAATGATAGGCTGAAGCAACAGATGAGTTATTTCTTAAGTAATAATGTTATTAATAATAATTATTGCTATATTCAAATAATTTATTTTTTAATTAATTTTACTTTTGGAGATATTGAGCAACACAGCAGATTAATATAGAAGCTGAAGTAACCAATGAATTCCAGAACGAGACTGTTGAAGTCCTAATCACAGTTGAGGAGTACCCACTGTTAACCTCTTACTACACCATAATGGTAATGGTTACAACACTGTGTAAGATGCTAAGCAGACCTTTGGTTGTCCAGATTAATTTAAAAAAACAGTCTCTGTAAAGAGTATCTGATTTTGACAATTCTTGTGAAAAGATTTTTTTTCATAAGCTACTTCAGCAGTTCCGAAATAATCATCAGCCCGTTTTACTGCAACAATGTTATTATTAAAATTTTCAACATTTCATTTAAATTCATTTACATGGAAAGCAGAATCGCATATTTGAGGCAAATCATCAAAGTAGAAGTTGATCCTTGTACCCATTAACATACTTAAAACAGAATCGCAACACCACCAAAGCTTTGTATTGATTCAGAACAGCAAAATAGTATTTGATCCTTCCTTCTCTGACTCTTAACTCATAAAGTCATAAATTAGCAAGGTGAATGTGAGTCTACTTAGATTTCTTCTGTGTTGTCCCCACATAAGTTCCATACTGGCAAAATCCACAGTGTCTGGCAGTCCTGTAACAAATTATCAAAAGGAATCATGCAGAACATCCACTCAAAGTACTCAGGACAGAAGCAATGGCTCAGAGGCAAGGCATTACATCTTTGGTGTTTGCTCAGTCTAAATCTCTGGAAATAGAAACTTGAAAAGAAGATCAATGAAGGAATCATTTTACCCATTATTAACTTATTCTTGATATTATTTCAGAGATATACTTTAATCTTAAATTAAGGTTCTATTGGAATAGATACAAACAGAAATATGACACAAATGGCCTTCTATTCATCCACTCAGAATCAGGTCTGTTTGCTTTTTTTTTTTGACAGATGGAAAATTTTATTGTTCTTTGGACTTGGGAAGCCAATTCAACTCCAGTGGGGGAAATGGAATTTTGTTGCCCAGTCCACAAATATGTTGCCACTTATACAAGGCAGTTTTGTTCAACTTAGGAAAAAAAGTTGCCAGGAATCGGATGTTCTGTGGGATTTCCCATCCAAAAAAGTAAAAATAGGGTTAAACCATTTTGATTTTGAATAATGAATAAAGAAATCTTGATCTTAAAAAACGTTGCAGGAAAGTCCTTAGTTATAAATTTACAGAGCTCCTTGCAGTGCTGCATTTTAGTTGTGACAGTGTTTGCCCCAGCTGTGAAGCTCTGAATGCCTGTTTCCCAAGCTAGTGTTGCATGTACCATTTTCAAATACAGTACAACTTTGTCAATGTCACATTCAAACAGCCTCCAGAATATATTTTGTACTTTATATTCTAAAAACTTTAAAACTTTCTTTAAAGGCTTCTGTCTGTTTTTTTTTTATTTTGGAATTTAATTTAGTCATGGAAGGTTAATTAGTCTTCAGATTTATAATTAGAGCAGTGAGTCAGCTCTTCCCATCCTATGCTATGGCTACTTTTATAGTAGAGTCTCAAAAGAAAAGAATGCAGTTCATAATTTTATGCAAATATTCTAACAGCTTTAAATGAAATGGAGATGGAAATCTTTTCAAGTCTTGTCTGTGTAAGAATCGTATGCCAAAAGATTTCATTGGAAGCACTAGAAAGAATACAAAGGAAGAAGTTCTTACATCCCTTATATACAGGGAGCTCTTTGCAGAAGTGGGCAATTCATTCCTGAAGGAGGGGGAAGGCTGCACTTTCTCTAATCAAACTGTTGTGCACTGTTGCTCACACAGAGCCCAAATATTTCACAAAACCACATTACTTTCATCAGCTTTTAACAAAGCATTATGGTAGAGGTTTCCTACAGCTTAAATATTTTTACTCAACTGATAATTAAGTACTTCAGTAAGCTTATTTTGCAGGAAAACTTTTTGTAATTTAAACAGAAAGGAAATTAGTCTATTGTAAGAATTGTTGGAATTGAAATCCAATGTTCAATCAGCTCTCGAAATTTATCTTTTTACCATAAAAGAGCAAAATCCTCCATTATACTTCTATCTAATATGGTCTGGTTTATTTCGTTAAGATTACGTTAAGAGAGAAATAAGAAATCCTTAGGGCTCAGTACAGAATCACATAATCTACAGACAATGGATGTATTCCTTATCCAGAATAGGTTACTAAGATTCTGCAAAATTATGACTGAATCAAAAAGATATTATTTCATCAGATGTAATGTTATTTAAACATAGGAGAATATTTATGCAGACAGTTACGTTTAACACTGTATGGGGAGAAATGTCTTTGGACATTCAGTTCTTGTTAATGTCTGAGAATGTCCAAAGTAAAAATTCAAAAAGACAAGTGCAAAAATATTTGGCAGATTTTTTGCCACTGTATGTGTTATGAATGTGTATAGATTGCATTTTTATATGTATTACATTAAAAAAAATTCATATAATAAACTTCATGCTAGGAATACATTTTTAAAATTTCCTGTAATAAACTTCATGATAGGAATACTTATCTCACTAGAGTTTAACCAGCTCAGCTGCCACTGTAAGGGTCCTCAACTGGAAAGAGAGAAGTGACCCATTGCATTCTAAGCCAGTATCCCACAAACATAGGACAAAACACTGATGAAGATGTATTCTTCTCCCTACTGGTTGTAGTGGGAGCCTAAACGAAATGCTTAATTTGTGCACGTCTAGAAAAGACATCTGTAAAATGCAAATTTCTATTAAAAAGTTGTTTGGGAGCAGAGTACTAGTTTAATTGATGAAGGCCAATTGGAAACGAGAAAGCACTGGGGCAGAATTAATTATAAATACAACTTTGGAGGTTATGGAATGTCAACTTGCTCAGAATTCATTTTCTATACTCCTTAAATTTGAAAATAATAAGACCCTGAAACTAAGAATTTGCTAGAAAGTAAAAGTTCCCTGATAGCAAGAAACTGGCTGCTGGTTTTCAGATATCATGTAACATTTCTTTAGAAAACTCTGTAAGAAATGTAAAAAACATCATTAAAAGACAGTTCTCAAAACAGAAGTACATTGAAAAAATATTTTTCTGAGCCTACTTGATCAAATCTAGCTGTGAGGAAATGTATTATGGCCTTAATATACAAGGAAAAAATGCCTGTATATGTGTCTGCTTTCATGCAAAATTTTGAAAGAAGGGACTAACTACAGACACATCCTGAACAAGCAGAGATTTCTCTTTCAGAAGGGTTGCTACACATGAAGTAGAAATTTGATGGAGGATCTAATGATCTAACAAAGTTATCCCAAAAGTTTTGCATTATCAATTTGGAGATAAGTACTCTAAAATGGAGCAAAATTGTACCTCTGAAGTCACTGGTGTTGCACAGTGGGGACTGGAGTGCTATCAGAACTACAGAAGAGCAGTTAAAATGTCACCATGATGTTTCTATGTTCAGTGAATCAGTGACAGAAGCATTATCCCTTCTAAAATCTTACTCAGTGCTTACTGGCTTCGTTTTGCCTCCAGATACTGAAGCATGTTGTAAGACTCAGTACAAGTATTTTCTCTCCATGGAATGCTCAGATGCATCACATTTAGGAATGCAAGTGAAGTTCTGGACACTAAACCCCCAAGTGAACAAGTCTGGTCATCTTGCTCCCTCAGCAGAGACACAAAGAGGTTACCTTGCTTACTTGTAACAAATCACGTGAGAGACAAAGTGTAAACACGTAATGAATTAGACTGGACTGAACTTATGTCCACAGAATTTTGCGTTCTGCACATAAAGGTATTTCCTAATGGGTTCCCACTGTGTTTCTGTATCACAGGTGCCAGTAGAGATAAAGCCTGAAAATTTCTGTACTAAAGCATCTGCATTTCTTCGAAATGGAAATTTCTCCACTTTTGTGAAGCTACCCCGTCTTATATACATAATATTTTTGATTACATAGGACAATTGCTGGGTATACATGCTCTAGGACAGTTTAGGACACATGTAGTACACAGGAATTGTTGGGAAGAGGTAGAAAGGATTTTTGTGTTTAAATTGGATTTGGATTTTTGTCCATCTCACTCTTTTCCCCCCATCTCTTTCATTGAAATAGCTTTGTGTCTTGTCTAACTAAAGTATTATTTGGAGGAAATATAACTGATAGAAATGGGCTTTTTGTGGCATAAACTGTGACTTTTTGGCAAAATCTGTACATCATATCTTTTTATATCACACTGTCAATGGCCATATTTCAATGACATTTTCACCCTACCTGGTTTTATCTGTACCAACAAATGATTTAAAATTTTGGGTGTTGTAGCATGTGGGCAGCTTAACTTTATTGTTCCGAAGTTGTTTGTTTTTTTTTTTTTTCTATTCTATAGTACAGAAAGGGCTATTAGGAACAAAATAATAAAAGAATAGTAAGAACTGTTCAAATTTATAAATATAGTGAAGGAGTGTAGGACTAATAGTGTCTGCTGAATCAACTCATTACAGTGGGAATGTAAATGGAAACAAAATTATCCTTATTAGTCACTCAGAAACAATTAAAAATGTTGAAAATATTCTTGCATAAGGACTTTTTGGCCACAGAGTGCCAATGTTTTGCTCACTAATGACTTACTTTTACAGCTATATACAGTATTAAATGGTACATAAATGAAAGACTCTAAAGTGACATAGTAGCTGACATAATACTCCAACCCTAAACATCAAAATGAACATTGTTCTGCAGTTCCTAAGTGTTCTGCTCCAAGCTACCACAGATTTAATTGACGGAAGCCAAATTTGTGCTACTTCTGTTAATGACAGTCGAAGAAGAAAACAGCAGATTTGAAAAAGGGACAGCATTCACAGTACTGATTTCAGGGAAATAATTGAGGCGGCTGAAGCAACAAACACTTCTAAAGGGCAGTTCAGGGAACAGATTTTAGTAGTCAACCATTCTTCCAACTCCAATCACTATAGAAACAATCAAGGCTTGCTGAGCCTCCAAAGTTATCATTAAAATGGGATATAGAAACTGGGCAATGAAAATTCTGGGTTCTGAGGGAACAGTACATGAAATCCGTGGAGGAGAGAGATAGAGAGAAAGAGAGAGAGACAGAGACAGACAGAGAGAGAGAGAGAGAGGAAAGCAGAAAAAGCCCAGACCTTTCTCTGGATGAACTCATAACTCTGTAATAACTACATAACTATCTGGATTTTAGACCAAGAATTTAAAGGTAGTATTCCTACACATCCTAACTCTGAAACTTGGCAAGTTTTACAGGATAGGAGTACTGGCTAATGAGTGTAATATAAAATAGTAATCCATCCTACCACAGTATTGCTCATGCTACCAGTCTTTTTCCACCCCCCCCCCCCCATAAATCCTAAGTTGCAGCATCAATTTCTATGCCAGTTGGATTTTACCCCAAATTTATTAAAGAAAAGAGAGTGTCTAACTGTTCAACACTGTGCTGCAGTACATAAACCTGAATAACAGTAACTGGAAAGCAGACTACAAATAGGATGGGTTGTGTGTCTCTGTGTAGTAGGTTGACCCTGGCTAGGTGCCAGGTGCCCACTCAGTCACCCTATCACTCCCCTTCCCACTGGGGCAGGGGAGCAAATAATATGGAAAAACTAGCAGGTGAGATAAGGCAGTTCATTGCAGCAAAAAGGAAGAAACAAGCAGAGATCTGTGCGCACAAGAGAGGGAAAAAAACAATCAGTCTCAACTTCCCATCAGCAGCAATGTTCGGACACTTCCTGGGAAGCAGGGCTTTAGCACGCATGATGGTTGCTCTGGGAGGCAAACATTGAAGGATCACTGATGCCCCCCTTTCCTCCTCTCTCCCTTCACTTTCATATCTGAGCTGACGTCATATGGTATGGAATATCCCTTTGGCTGAATTGGGCCAGCTGGCCTGCTTGTGTCCCCTCCCAGGATCTTGCCCACCCCCATCCCCACTGGTGGAGGAGGGAATGTCAGAGGGACAGCACTGCTTGGCAGTAGCCAAAACACTGGTCTCTTATCAACACCGGCTACCAATGCAAAGCACAGCACTGTTAGGGCTGCGAGCTTTACCTCAGTCTGACCCAATATACTCTGGTTAGTTCAGAAGTAGTAACAAGGTATATCTTGCAGGAGGCTTGCAGTCTCAGCCTGTGGTAATGGCTGCTGGGAACAAGACAAATCTCTGGGATATCAAGGAATCTGGATCATTTTCTAATTTCTCTTTCATTCAACCTAATTTATTCCAGTCTTATACTCTGCAGACTGATGTGAATAGAATAATATCTTGAATTTTTTTATAGCTAATAAAGCATTTAATTAACTTTTGGATAATTTAGAAATTTTCCATATTATAATTTTTGATGTAAGTTACAGTCCGGGGAAGCTGGAATTTCTTATATTTCTAGAATATTTCAAAATGAAGTTTGAAATTCAGCTGTATTTTTGGGGTCTGGACATAATCCAGCATTGTCCCACTGACTTTGATTTCATTTCACTACATGGATTGTTTATACTTGTCACACAGTGTAATTGTCAGCTGATACTTCTCATATACTACTCTACATCTACCAAGAAATAAAATTTATTCTTTCAGTCCTCTTGTGCATTTCAGACATTCTTGTGGAAATACAATGGTCAGTTTTAGAGGCTCTGGCAATAGGATTTCTACAACATCACTTCAGATTTTATAACTGTATCATTAACCCTTGCAAAGTCTTCAGGGTTTTTGTCTTCATGGACTGTTCAAAATTCAGCAATTGTCATCTGTCTTCAGCCTCCTAATAGGTGCTTTTCTCCCTCATGTTCTTCATTTACTTTAGCACCCTCTTAGTGACATTTCTGTCCCTTTCTGATACTCTATTTGCCCTTCTTTGGAATCTTTTCTCCATCAGATGTCAAAACTGTCAGTGTCTTATTAACTTAATTCCTAACTACTTTAAAAGCTTGTCTCAAATATCTTCTAACCTCACCAAATAACATTACTGATTTTTCTCTCTGCTTCTCTGTGAAACTGAGTCAAATGGTAGCTTCAGGTTGTCAGAGAGTTTGCTTGTGTTGTCATCCAACTGTGTGACTGCAATAGAGGGTTCACTTCTCTCTTTTAAAAAGGAAAAATTGAGAGAGGGTGGAAGTTTTTTGAAGGGATCTGGTTTATCTAGTCCACTGTGCCACAACTATTTATTTTGGATGGTCTTCTGCTTACCTTGCCGATAGTTATTAGTTTCCAGACAAGACTTGGCTTTGTCCATAAATATCCCACGCCATTCCTGTGGCCCAGCAATTGTCCATAAATATCCCATGCCATTCCTGTGGCCCAGCAAGTAATTATTTTAAAATTCTTTTATTTAGTTCAGTTGCCTAAAATTGCGAAGGTTCTACATTGTAGCCTGTAGAAGTATTTGCTTGGGGTGGCTCTTTGAGTGGTTGTTTATCACCCCAGCTTTGAGGCAGGAGGTTGTGTGAGCAGCTGAAACAGCATCTGAGAAAAATAAATCAGTGGGAGCCAAAGTACTGTGAGCACTGTGTGAGTCCAACACTGCTGGAAGAACCTTGGAGCCTCTGTGGGCAGTTGTGCACAGACTCTCAGACAGATTGAGCTGTTCTGGAGGGAGCCCTCAGGACAAATTAGGCTCTGTAAAAGTAGGGGAATAGGTGAGATCTTTGGAGCTAAACAAAGAGCCAGACTGTCAGTGTAGGTCTTGCCTGAAGATCCCACTCCAATTTCACACCTCCATAACCACTCCACTAATGATATTAACATATTCAACTGTTTGGTTGATGAGCCAAGAACCTAAACAAGCATGACAAAGGGACGACAACCAAGCTTTACAGTGAGTCAGGACAGAAAATATTTGATATAATGCCTGAAATATTATTGGGTCCTTTTGTCAGTCCATTAATTTTCAGTTCCAGAGTAAATATTCACTTAATATACAAAAAACCCCAAACAACTACATAAAGTATCCGAGTTCCTGTACAAAACTTTTCAACTCTAGATAGGATCGAAACAGATTTCATATTCATATTGTGTTAAGGTGAGTTTGCTATCACTGCTGCTTATAATGCAATGAAGGAGTGAAATAATTGCTTTGGGCACTCAGTAGCCTGAAATTTCAAGTAAATCTGGCTTATTATTCATGAAGTTCTGGCATATGTGGATAGAAGCTAGTTGGAAGAATAAAATAACTGTATCTGTAGTCTAATGCAGTTCAATTCATTCTCTAGGTAAGGATATTTTTTACTAGAATGCAGGAAACATGATATTTCATGTTTTTGTCAGGACCACTGTTTTAAAATAGGAATTCTTTTTATGTCTTTTTTGCTTTCCAATTAATCCCTCACAAAATCAGACACATAGGACAAATGAGGGTATTTTCAGAGTTTTAAAAGAATTTTCTTTGTGTATTTGGTATATACTGGAGTGACTTGTTGCACATAGAGAATCTAAAAGCCCGGTCATTTACGGCATTAGAACTTATGGCTCAGTACTCCATTGAAATTAGATATGTAATTTCAAAGTGTCTTTGTCACATCATTAAATTTAAAGCATTATCTTGCTTAGAAAATCTCAGTCCAGCTGATAGCCTGATACTGAAAAATGACCACTTCAAGGAATTGCTTAAATTGTCTACTCTTGAAAGAACATCTCCCCTTTAGAAGCCAGATAATAGCAGATTTCAAATTATGTGTTGCAATCTGCATAAGATGGAATTAAATATTTGTAAATACAGTGATGGCTTTAATCGTGTTGTGACATTTTTTCCTATGGGTTTTGAAATAGAAATGATTTATATTAATTGATAGCAATGTGATTTAAACACTAGATATAATTTGAATTTTCACCGTACAAAAACATTTTTGAAGTTTTTAATAAATGACATGTTATTTGTTAATACACACTACAAGAAATGACAGCCTGTATTAACTTCAAATATTTTAATATTAATATTACTCCTATTTATTGCACACCACAATAATAGACAATAACTCCTCACAGGGAAAAACTTATTTGCAAATTAATAGCTTACCTCATAAGTAATGTAAACAACCCTTTTATTGTTGTTTCACCTCTAGCATTAATTGGATTTGACATATGATAAAGTTTTAAGTAGCTTTTATAATTTTGTTTGTCCATAGTTTCAATAATGATATAAAATAATTCCCTAATGAATTCAAATGTAGTACATGGGCAAAACCCTCATATACATCAACAGATGCTCACAAATACACAGTAACACGCATCCTAAATATAGTTCAACAATAAAAACAGTCCAGAAAACATAAAATCTCTAAGAGGGTGAATATTATAATGTGCTGTGCTTTTAGTCACATTACTCAACCGGATTGTGACTAAGACAAATCTGCCCTGTGCCTCTTCTAAGAAATGACAAATGGAGTGGTCCTTTTCTAATCAATTTATGGAACTGCCAACATCAATAGAGCTCCTGCTTTCATCTCTGGGTACACAAGAGCTAAAGTCGTCCTTTTTTTTTTTTTTTTTTTTTTCTGAATTGCTGTAAAATGGAACCAAACCACAACATTAATATGAGCCTGCCCTGATCTGCAGAAATGATTGTGGTTTAAAATGACAGGAGTCATGCTGAGCATCCTTGGCCTCCTGCAGCCTTAACACAGAGCTTTAAAGCTGTGCCTTGAGTACTAGACTGGGGATCCTTTGTTTTGGTCTCATTACAGAGACAGGGATCTCCCTCCTTCCTCCATCTGTGTGGATATGCCAGACTTGAGCACATATTCAGGTCTTGATTTACAGCACACCACCCTGAGGCTGCTGTTGACTCTGATACCAGAAGGAAGTCTCAGAGCTTCAGTTTAGAGATTTTGGGCGTTTAGAAAAACTAACAGGACAGGATGTTCTGGCCACAGCTGTAGCTTTTTAATGACTCAGAACAACAAAAGAAGCCTTCACTTTTAGCATAATCTCTTAGTGTGTCCTGCTAGAAGAGAGCAGCCATTTTTACTCTGTACAAACATTGACAATATTAGTTCAGAGCCTACAAATGGCTAACGTGTGGTTGTACAACCAAACATTTGGTTGCCTTTTATATTGCAAAGAATGTTGTCAATGGCTCAATGTCCAATTCTTTTTAATTTGCATAAAGACCATGAACTTCTTTCACATCTAAGTTGACTGAATGCACACTCTGTAACTGCTATGTTGAGTTTAATATTCTGTAATTTTATTATCTTTCTTCCACTAAGACAAGCATTTGCAACATCTCAGTTTTCCTTTGGAAAACACTTATTTAGCATGTGCTACCATTATTATGATTTTTAAACTGAGGCTTATTCAGATATGTTTTCATTTTTGTCTCAGAAATGTTACCATAGCTGAAATAAATCAGTGGGAACTACAGTTGCAGTGCAATACATTTTGGAAAGATTTTATAAACATCACATATAACAAATAACTGTCATAAAACTATACATTTTTTGTGCATTTTTGCACAAATTTTAAGCAACAGAACATGAAAATATGCTTATTTTTGCTAACTATGATCATTTGCCTTTCAATATATGGTATTCTTTGCATCAATTCCAGCCAAAGTAACTAGCTCTACTCGCCAGGTATGTTTGTGTCTTAATTACAGTTTCCTGCTGGAATTACTGAATGGAAAGACCTGTCCAGAAATCAGTGTGCATGTAAATCAGAGACTTAGCACCTGACCTTGGACTGAACATGTAGGCTGAGATTCTGCCCTTTGGAAATCTGTCTGTCTTCAACCTATTGCTGTCTGATGCTGAGAGTTTTAAAAGCATATAATTAAGTAATTTTGAGTTTAACCTCATACATTTCTTTTAGAAGCAGAAAATAACATAATTGCTCAATCTAATAGGTTGTTGTGAAGAGAGATATGAAAATTAACATGTCTGAATATATGGATTGAGAGACATAAAATAATCTGAAAAAACTGAAATAATCTAAATTTAAATCTTGGATCTTCTATGATCATATACAAGGAACTAAAATGTGGTGCAAATTGCACATCTCTAATCATGTCAGGATTTCCAGGTGTGAGAAAAAGAACGGGTGGTTTAGTACCACCCTCTCAGTAACCCTTATCTCGGAAGGGCTTGTGCTCTCATGCAGTGTCACAGTAGGAGAAGGGGAGGAATAATGAAAGCCAGAGGACTTAAAGCACAGAAGGATGGGTCAGTGCTGTTGTCTCTAGAGGTAGATACCCTAGAGCCCAGGCCCCAGGCCAGGGGCTGGGGGGGATGCACCAGGGACAACCTGGGATGCAGCAGCCTGGCATTTCAGGAACAGGAAGCCTGTTCCTTTCTGTTACCTACAAGATAAGATCCTTTCCCCATATTCACATCAAGGCTTTTTCTCCTCTCTATCTAGCGGCAGGGATCAGGAAAAATAGCTGAATTTTTATCAAAATCTTAATTAGAACTTAAAACCAAACTGATTTGCAGTTTTCATCTCCATTTCTGCACTTCTTTGCAATGATAAGTGCTGAAGTGGCATTTCATAAGAGGATTCTGCCTGTGACATTCAGACATACTGGCGTTTGAAAGAGGACTAAAGGTACACAAAGGCAACACACAGAATCTCCCTGGAACTGCATAATCTGGTCAATGTATTTTTTACCCTTTAGTAGAAGCAGTGGAAAAAAATATAATTCCAATCTGAGTGGGAAAAATTGTTAACAAAAATCTGATTATCTCTTCTTGAACTCTTTCTTCCTGCCAAACAGTCTACCCTGACAATTCTATTAATCATGGGTTTTTTAATTCTGGGTACCATACACCAGAGCTGCTATGACAGAATTGGAATAAAATGAGGATAAAATGAGAAACACAGTCCAGCAGGCCACAGTATTTTTCAGAAACCTAAAGGTTGTGACATTATGTCACATGTTTTAAAAATAAAAATAAATAGACAGTCTCAACAGGAATATGGTGACTGAGTGAACCGGCAAAATAGGTGCTTGAGCCAAAGGCCATTCACTTACTAGAGCTCATTATGAACTAATTTTCCAAGCTATGGACATAGAGTATGATGAATTAGTGCTTCAATATCCTGGAAACTCCATGGATTTAATTTTAAAATACTGATTCCACAAAGTGCACATTCTAATAATGTAGTGAAAGTGAAAGTAACTATAAAATAGCTCCTCATTAATATTAGAAAGGTAAAAGCCAACAACAGAAGCTAAGGCAGTTTTTCTAAACATGTCTCTCCTTACTTGAATTCCAAATGAAAGATAGCACTCTAGTTGTATTTCTGCTTTATCCTCATTTTCTACAACAATATGAAAGTGAATTTAATCATATGTGGCAATAAAAACGTTAAACAATTTCTGGCAGGGGGACTCAAAAAAACCAAACCACCAAGAAAGCCCTACCACTGCACAGTGAAGAGATCTACAGTAGCTTTTAAATTCTGTTTGAATACACCATTCTCATCTAAGCCATGTTTCAGAATCTAGTGCTTTTTAAAGCATTTAAAAAATGAATTCAGTATATCCTTATTCTTCACCATGGATCATCAGTTTGCATTAAAAAAAATAGGGAAAGAAAAAGGCAAAATAAAGCAGAAAGTTTAAAGCTTAGAGAGAAATAGGAAGAGAGGGACAGGGAGGAACTTCTTGAAACAGCCCAAAGAATCTTTGGTCTTTATTGAGAATTGATCCTGTGATTTTTTAAATTGCATTAAAGTATCATTTTTAATTTATTTGAATATGCTTGAATCATACCCTTGCTAGATGATTCATTCTTTCCAATGCAGTTAGTAAAACTTCAGAGCAATATTATTATTTTTACTTTTATTCCTTTTTATTGGCCAAAACAATAGCAGATCACTGTCTCTGTTGTTAAATCTTGTAAATTCAAACAGGAAGACATATATTTATGACAGGGTTTTCTTTTTAAAGTAATCTTAGTTTTCAAGCCAAATTTTTGCATGTTGGTACTCAGCACATTCTGAACAAAGTTAGATCCTCCCACACTGAAAAGATTTCAAGTCAGGCAGGCAAAATTGATTGCCTATCATTTTTAGCAACTTGCTTCTTAATATTGAAAAGTATGCACACAGTCTTCTCGATAACTTGTCTATGAAAATTAGGTAAAACTTAGGCTGAAGAAGTGATTTTTTTAATATAGAAAAAATTAGTAAGAGGTACTTACAAACAAGAAAACCTTTCTTAATTGTACATTACTAAATGAAATTTAATTGTAACTGAGTAAGAGTTTTTGGTGAAAACAAATGCTAAACAGCTCACTTTAAGCATTTACATTTTATAATGGTAAAATAAAGCGTACTTTTCCAACTCCCTACAGGTTTTTGTAATTGAAAATATTGTGTGCTCAGCTAAACTTATTACAGCTCTTTAGAAAATAGTGAATCCACAATTATGTTTCTTGGCTCTTTTCTTGGGAAATGTTGGAAGAGTCAAATTTTTATACTTCTTAATACAAATTTTAACATAGTAAACAAATGTTTACTTTCACCCTTTGTGCCCAAATGTAGTAATAGTCCATTCGTGTACATTAATATCAGAACATATTTCATTGCTGCAGAGGAAGGATTCTGCATCATTTCAGAGGCTGAACACAACATTCATGGGAAAAAAGAAAAGGGAGAACATATGGAGAGATTGCTTGCAGAGTTCTGAAAACTTCTGCCAAAGCCTCAAAGATTTGATAAGAAGTAAGAATCTGTTTTGAACCATGAGAGGATTAGAATATGGAAAATATTGAAATCTGAAGAAGCAGGGAAAGAATAGTAAGTCTTACATATTTCTAAAAGTTAATTTTTCATTGATTTTAAGTCTATTGAAATACTAAAAAGTAACCAAACATCTGAAGACTGTAAGAAATACATTCCGAATTCCTATGGAAAGACTGAAGTTGAGAAAGATCTACAGACATTCAGAGCTTCAGCTAAAGGGAAGATGTAAACACAAATACTGGAAGATTGTAATGAATAAAAATCAACAAAATGCTGAAAAATTGGAGCAGAACAGAAAAAAAATTGAGCAGGGACAAAGTTCCTTAAGATTCAGGATATTGCATCAAGAAAACCAAATGGATAAAGTGAATAGTTTTTAGTCTGCAATTTGGACCATGCCAGATAACTAAATGAGTATTATATTCACCAATACTCCACTACTGAAAAAAGGGTTTAAAAATACAAAAATAGGTTATAAACCAGATATCTACATACAAAATACCACTATAACACAGGAAATGCAAATCCAGTAAAGGTTTTGGCTTTGATAAAAATATTTTTTACATAAGTAGATATAGACTTCTTTTCTATTAGTCAAAAATATTCACTTCTTAATTCTTTATCCATATGCTTATAGACATCGGGGCACACAGCTCGTGGATGATGTCTTGCAGAGATTCCCTGCACTCCAGGATTGATATGGACAGGTGGACTATACCTGCTTTTTCTGTATACAAATCTAAGAGCCAGGGATTATGAAAAGAAAAGAAAGTATAGCATGCACATATATATGATATTATTAGGACTGTAGGGCTATTACTTTTTTGCGATTAATAATGATCTGAAGAGCAATCAAGATGTTAGTTAATAATAGTGATATATTGTTCAATGAATAAATAGTTTATTAGCAATGTGTTAATTAAATAGTAAATTTTAAAGCTTCTATCAGTTACATCTCTTAAAAGATCTCCTCTTTAAACAGAAGAGAGTCAGAACTGGATATAACACTTGCTATAGTTAATTATTCTTATCAATATAGCACAGAAATAAAGAAAATTAGTGGAAGTGTGTCTCTACATCGAGCAGATTAGCAAAATCCAGAATTTTTCACAGTAAAATGTACTGAATATCTTTAAATTGTTTTATGTTTTGACCTTCCTTTATTACAGTACATCATTAAACTTTCCCTCAAACACTCCTTCCACTCAAATTAGGGTAAATTAATAGTTTTCCATATTATGCTCATTCACCTCCTTCTTTATCCCCCTCAAGGTAACCATAAATGGGTTCCAAGGGGCACAAACCTTCACAAAAAAAACCCAAACCAAAACCAAACAAATAACCAAAAACTCAAAACCACAGAGAATTTAAACAAAACTTAAAACCAGAGGAATGAGGGTAGAAGTTTAAAACAAACTAATTTAGGTCAGAAACAAAGTGCATACTTTTTCCATTGAGAGTAGTTGATGATAAATAAGAGATGGATTTTCCATTTCTGATTGTTTTCAGTTAAATAGGGGTAATTTTTTGAAAGGTACCCAGGCAGTCAAACTCAGTTGTGTGCTACCTGAATTCAGGGATATCTGCATAAATAATTGAAGCCCAGTTGCACCAGCAAACAGATGAAATAATGTAACTATCCCTTGCTATGGCAGAATACATGAAAATGTTCTGTGGGGTCAGATTGAATGACACAAGATTATGGAATCAAGAGTAACATTTAAGTCAAGAAACAAATCAAATAAACCACTGCAAATACAGGTCAATTTTAGGGGATATGCATGAATAATGAAGTATAATACAACATCTCTATATCCACCAAAATGGATCAAATAAGAAAAGTAACATAAAGTATGTTGTGATTATGGCATTCTCAGAATTTGGGGTGTCAGTAAGAGTTTTCATCTAGGTGGAGTCTTGAATCTGTTTTTAAAGAGATTTTTAATAAAAAATTGGTCCAGTTTTAAAAACGTTAGCTCCAGCATCTTGTGAGTATCTGAAAAAACAGTTTCCACTGAAGAGATGAAATAGCAATGCATTTAAAGACTACCAATCACTGAAATAGAAGACATCTACAGCCTCTCTTGGCAATTTTAGCCAAATATATTAGAGTTATGCTTATATCCCTTTAGGGAGATAATATTCTGGAAGTATCATGTCATTGATGGCTGTTTCTCTTGTCAGCAGAGTAAATAAAACTGCCTGAAAGAATTGTTCAGCCCGTGAGCTTCTTCTTCTTAGTCTCCTCTTCTTGTGCATTTGTCTCTTTTCTTGGGTCTGCCCTGATAAAATCTTTAAATTGTGCATTTTTAATGTAATTTTAAAAAGTATTTATTTTCATTTAAACACATGCAGCTGTATTTGGAACATAGCATAAGGTATTTCTAAATTATATTTCAGTTAGCTTTCAATATTATTTATATTAATTAATTTAAACAGTACAAAACAGAATTTAGAGAACAGAAAAAGGCGTCTATAACATGGCAAATATCAGAGATTCAAATTTACCTGTTAAATGATTAGAAAATTACAATAGGTTGACATTTGGAGGACAGTGTTAAGTGCAACAAATTAAATTAGTGAAAGATTATGAAAGCAAAAAAGACATTTAGGATAGAAGCATATCTGGGGGGCTGAGAAATTATGGTGTTGGTAGTCCTGGCCAAGTGCAACATGTGGTGAAGGAGAACCTGGACTTAATGGTGATAATGTCTGTGAATTAAGCCACTAAGGTAAAACTTATAAAACAAATGCATGCTATGCATAATATTAACTAGAAAACTAATTTACAAATTATAAACCCCCACCAAAACAGCACCACTTGCTCTTTTACACTAAAAAGCCCTTTACCACTGAAAGTCCTTCAGCTCCCAATTTGGTCTTCCCCTCTCTCCATCTTTTCAAGAAGTATATAAATACCTTTGATAATGTTCTGGAAAATTTTAATCTCTTTTGCATACACTTATATTTAGTTGGAGTATAACTATTTTATTGGGTAAGAGAATGATGTGTGTTGACCAAGATTCCACATAATTTTATATATTTCCAGTCATAGTTTTGTTTAAATCCCAGCATTTATCTATGTATCAAAAGCCACTTTTAACTGAAAACCTTTGATAGTGCACATTTTGAATGTGCACTTTTTATACTTACACATACTTTGAAATTAGGATTTCTACTTAAACTGTTTAAGAAAGCAGTGATTTATTTCCATAGTGGTATGCAGAGACCAGCTTTAGCATAAGATCCCCTAGTGAGATTTTGATTCAATAATTTATTCAATTGAGAACTAATAAGCTATAAGACTTCCATTCAACTACAACATTTTTAATACATTCTCAAAAGAATTTAATGCTCTTAAAACATTCAGAAACAATGAATTTTGTGTCATCTGCCTTTCCCAGTATTTTACAGCTGTAATGATTATTCAGTATGTTAACACAAAAAAAACCTCCTAAATTCTGTTCCTCTGGAGTCTTAAACTGAAATTTTTCTTTATGAAGGAGTGGGTTAAGAAATCCTACACTAAAACTTTATTTCTAGATTTTTATTTTCTTGATTTATTTCTAAATTAACACATGGTACACACATAGTACAGACCTTAAAACACATGGTACAGGCCTTAAAAGATGGTGATGAACTCTGAGGTTTCTTTTGCCTTTTGAGAAGCTTTTTCCTCATAGACTATGCCATCTTTATTAAAGTTATTAATTCCAATTAAGACTCCCAGCAAATACTGTTTAGAAGCCATCTATAGTAATATAGTTCAAAAATTGCAAAATCAGTGTACAATGTTGAATAAGAAAGAAGAAATAAAGCTTTCTTCTACTTTTTAAAGAAGTATATTTGAGCATTTGGGATTCAGGTTTAAAATTACATGTTAATATAATTTTGCTAATAATTACTGCTTTTCATCTACTGTAATGTCCCTTTGCTCTATAGTTAATTTTCTTTGCATTCCAGTGGATGATCAACATGACAAATATTGGCAATATATCCATAAGAAAAGTCAACAGAACAGCTTTATCAAAAGTTAAAAGCAAGACTAGTAACATTATAACAAAGTAGCATCATTTCAAAATGCATTGATCCTGAGTCACACCATGAGGAGAGTTCAAGACTATCAGAGCGCACACACACATTCAAAAAGAAAATGAACTGGCTAAAAGAGGAGCAGAGCAGCATCAGACAACACAGCAACAGGAAAAACGACCTTATTGAAGGTACAGCTGCCTCTCCAGCACAGGTTTAAATGAGTTTTCCAGAAGAGCATAATAGGAATGTTTCTCTGAAGTAAATAACTGAACTCTGTAGCGGCTCATTGGTTCAGCTGAATTCTTTACTGGATAACATAAAAGATTTCTTAACAAAAATGTCATTAAAATAGTGACAGGAAAAGTGGCAAAGTCAACCACAATGGAAACCTGGTCTTGAAAAGAGCATTGCAGGAGCTTCACTACAGACTGTAAATAATTTGAACATAATAGGTGATGTTTCCTCACCATCTCCTATGATTTCATCCTTTCTGACTTCAAAATAACCTTCATTTATATTTGAAGGGCTCGTTTTGACCTTGGCTTGAAAATTATATTGTGATTATCATCAAAGACAGTAACATTTAGTCTAACTTCTGTTTTTCAGAATTTTCTGATATAGCTGCAGCAGGCACCTGCAGCACATTGGGCTGTATTCTCTATGTTCTATTGCCACATACATCCCACAGGTCTGTCAGAAATAACTGTGGGGACTTCTAATTTCAAGGGGAATAACTCATGCTTCTCCTTCTGTTAAGACAAAATGAATATTGCCATGTGAAAGGGAATGCACATTCCATGGTGGGAGTAAATTATTATATAGCTCAGGACTTGAGGAAAGAAAAGCTGACTCAGTCACAAAACGAATCAACTACTGTAGATGACACCCAAGACAGAGATGATTGTGAAAGTATTACATTTTCTCCTGGACACTGTTTGTGTGCAATTTATTGAATTATTGAATTTTACTTACTGTTACGAAGCAAAGATTTAAAAATCTCCCTATTTTCTTAGCAGCCTGATTCAATACTTTACTGTGCAGCTCAGATTGCCAGAATAGCCTGATAAGGGCAGTTCAGGTACCATGAAAAGTGTCTGGTTATCCCCACTGACCCCCTCAGAGCTCCAAACTACCGCATCTGAAGCAGTCTTGATATTTGCCTCAGTTACTTTACATATTTCAGAGCAATGCAGGCATATTATATCCCATTTTCAGTAAAACTCAAGGCTAGAAAACATACAGGGATACAATATTCCTAGGCACTGGAGGCAGTTCTCCATAATTATGAGGTTTCCTCCATTTAATTTTAAAAAAGAAGAAAGAAGAAGCATTGTGAAAACAGAAGGAAGCATGGGCATAGGGTTCCACAACTGTACTTTCTTAGTCCATAATTTCATATTGTCCTGGCAGACAAATATTATGCTTATTAAATTTAGACTAAGAGAGATTGCCAGTAGTTAGGAAGATATGCTCAGAACTCATATTGATCTTGACAAAAGGGAGTTTTGGTCTGGAAAAAAGATACTATCGGAAGAGTAAGATAAATAACTAGCAAGAATTTTAAGGAACATTAAAGTCAATGTGAGCAACAATTCTGCAAAATATGTTCTAGGAACTACCATAGAGCCTTAGTTAAGCATATGTCATGATAATGAGTAAAATCAGCCACTGTATTATGATAGAAACAGATCTGGCATAAAGTTGGTTTTTTGCTCTTCTATTGACATTGAAAATACCCCAGCTAATGCTTTAGATCTGATTTTTGGCACTATCAGTTGGAATACCAAGAAGAGAAGAGAGATAATGACACAAGATTTAGAAGCAGGTCCTAAATGTGCTAAATTTCTTGCACAAGGAGTTGAAAAGATATGAGGAAAATATTGTTAGAGGCTTCATAAAAGAGTTCTGGGGAGTGGTAAGGAGCAATCTCTTCTTGCCACTTGCTAAAAAGCAGAACAAAAAATAATAGCAATAAATTTCAGTAAGGACCCAGGTGAGACATTAGGAAAAAAGCAGTAATGATAATGCCTCCGTGAGACTCCCTGTAAAGCTGAACCTCCATCAACTTATGGAGACTACAGTCACTTACACAATCTGTGAGGTGCAGCAAAGCACTGCTGACAGTGCCCGAAGACAAGTAAAGAGAGGAGACAAGATGGCCTTTTGTTGCTTGTCTTTTATGCTGTAACTGAGTTGGGACTGAAGAAACATGAGATTAAACCTTGTTCTTTTTAATAGGCAGGGCTGGTGTGGGAGAAGGGAAGAAAACCCCTGAAATATAATGAGTATATGAGCTCCTCTGCTGTATCAACCTGCACAGTATATCCATACATCTGTAAACAGACATCACCATTAGTCCTGGAAACTGATATCAGGATGTGAAATACAGATTTTGGGGTCACTTTTAAGTTACTTGTTTTAACTTTAATTTCAGAAACCTGGCTAGAATGATTAATGAATGTCTTGTGATTCTGAATATTTTTGCAGCATTACCATGGCAACTTGATGTGATAGAAGCAGTGACTATAAAAAGATACTGAGAGATCTTTTCAGAAAAGAAAAAACAATGAAAATAGAATATAAAATAATGGAAATTGTACACTTGCAACATTATATACATACTGAAATTAAATAAACTGATCCTGTGAAAGCACTAAGGATATATTCTACTGCTGGATACAGGTGTAGAATTTACTTCTCAATATTGACCAGTCCAGTAATAACTGGTTGAAGTCAACAAACAAAAGCATCATAGAAAAGCAGGATAGCTGTTGGTTTCTGATCACCATTATGGAAGAAGTCTTTATCCATCATTCACCCTCCTTGCAGTTCAATAAAATGAAGGTAATCATTACTCTTATTGCTTAAGCTCATCTGAGGATTTCTTGCTTGCTTTTAGGGATTAATGTTTGATTTAACTTCCCAACTTCCTGAAGGATTACTCTTTCTTTAAACTTCACTGTTTAGAAAAATATGGCCTAAGCTATTTTTTTTACTGCTTCTTCCCCTTTCTTATGCACCATTACTCACTTTGGAAATGGGTGCTGCAGTTAGACATCTGAGATTTAGACAATTCAGAATATTAATGGCAGAACATTTCCCTTTAATGTGTTAATCACTGTCTTCTGAGATTGTGGCTGCTTAATTTTGAAATTAAGAGACCTCCATTTATCCAATGTGTGTAAAAGGTATCAAAAGTACTACTGAATTTCAATTTCTCTAATCATTCCTTATCTTTTAATTTCTCTGAAATACAAAAATATAGGCACAATTTATTTTCAAACATACCTTTTGACCTTGGCCTGATCAGACCAATTGTCTCATAACTACTATACCCTTCCATTCTCAGCTAATTCAGAAGTGGTTTTGTATCTAGATACAGAATTTTAATTGTGAACTCAGTTTTAGCTGAGACAGAACCAGTCCAGGCAGTAAGATAGGAACTTCCAGTGCCTCGACAGCCTGCATCCTTTCTCCTGTGAGAAAAGTGGTAGTTAAAGTAGGGGAAGGAAGAGACGAGTAATGATCTGAATTCAGAGACCTCCTACAGTTCTGCATCAGAATTACAAAAGGACTTGAAACTGGTCCTTTAAGCTGTTAACCACAGAACAGGCAGGTAAAGTTTACTCTTCCTTCCAATCATTATTTCTAAGTAGTGCAAAGTCAAAATGTATTGAAGTGGTAGAATTATGTGATGCTGACAAGTTTCTTACCTACTAGACACTTATCTTGATGAGCATGGAATTCCCTCAGGGGAGAACTCTTGCCTTGCCCCTTTTCCAGATGGCTCCATCCCTTCTCTGATATGCCTTAGGGTTGCACTGAATTAAACAACATGCTATGCATGAATTTGTTCAAAGAATTCCTCCATCATTAATGGTTAATTGACTAAGAAATTTCATCTGTATATAAAAAAAGGCACAAATTAAAAATATTTTTCCAGAAAAGTTTTAAATTAAAAATACTAATTCTAGGCTGAATTTTTATTTTGACTTATAAGCTAGTTCACTTTCTGTGTGAAACAATACCATTTGTTTTAAAAAATATAATCTGAGTTTGCAAAAATTCTTCAATAATATCATGTAAAGAGCTCAGCCTGTACAGACTGATTTCTAAGAGATATTTTTGGTAGCAATCTATTTTAAATAGGCACAATATCATCATATTACATAAACTGATGTGAATATTTTCCTTTGGCTGAAGCAGGATATCATGAATCCCACTGCATTTCTGGAAGCTTTCAGGACCACACAGAGGAAGCAAGAAGCTCCTTGAAGATGTGCCTGATACTTTTGAACTTTTTATTATATTATTTAACAGTTTACTGACTTCAGAGCAGAGATACACACATAGTACTGCATTTTCCTGTTCCCACCTCTCTTGAAACAGAGGACAAGAACTTTTGCTCTACATGGCCTTCTGTATTCCAAACTCAACCTGATTAACTGGAGTTACCCTTTTAGGGGCCCTTCAGGACATCTATATGAATTGGAAAGCTGCATACATCAGCTCTACCACAGGAGTGAACAACTCCCTTAATGACTATGCAAATCTCTTCTGCTTTTGAACTGCAGCAAAGAAAAGCACCAACAAATCCAAAATGCTTCTTACATACCACAGTCTTGGTATTATTATAAATCCTGTCTTAATTTAAAAGGAGTTTATCTAGTTAATCACAATCTAGTCCCATCTAGAACATTCTCTTTTCTAATATATTACAGCAGACATCTTATTCTCTTATATGGCTCCAAATGACAAAATGGAGGAAAGCACCTCTAGCTGCAATTGTACAAAGCCATGAGCAGAGAAGTTTGCCCAGCCAGGAACAGATATTTTAACATTGAACAGCCTCTAGCTATTAAAATTTCCCCTAATTTACCAAAGTGCTGCATAAATATTGACTTATTGCCTTCATGACCCTGTTGCGTGTTGCCTCCAGGGTCACTAATGCTGCTGCTCTCACAGGAATGTGAGCTTTCCACAGCTGCGGCACAAGCCTTTCAACTGTATCTTCTGCACCTTTGCTGTTTAGTGTCAGTCTCAGTTGTGTCAGTGACACACATATCAAAACAAAGGGCTTTAGCAGGTAGATCAAAGCACAATGGACTCTGGAGTAGCACCCCCATGCTTTTGCTAAAGGTTCAGGGAATTTCCTGGCAGATGGAGGCAAGTACACTCACATTATGGTGGCTCCATTTTCCTAATGAGGCCATTACAACAACATCAATACAGAGCAGCCCAGCTGGCCACAGTATCTTTTCATCTATGATTAAGAAAGTGCAAAAATATTCATCTTCCTCTGCAGACTCTTTTGTCACCATAAGATTTCTTGTTCTCACATAGGGTGAGCTAGTGGATGGCATAGGGTCTCCCATTTTTCAGATGAGAGTTTCTTTATTCCTCTCTTAACTAAATAATTTCACTACTGGGAGCTGAATTTTCCTTTATTGGAATACAATTAAATGAGAGTTTTTTAGACAATATTGCCAAAGCTGTTTTCATAGAGTAGAATTAATCAACAACATTGTTCTTTTGTGTGCTTCTATGGAAGATTATTAGCTGTATGTGGGCAGTCAGTGACTAAAATTATGGGACATTATTGTACATGTATGCAGCTCACGAGTTTGTTACTTCCTCCTCTTTAAAGTCCTGGCTTGTAGACAATCTCAAGGAACCGCTACTATCCCAATGTAACGCCTCAGTCCCGCAAGGGCCACAAGGGCTCTGAGCATTTTTATGAGCTCAAGGCTGTATCTGGTGAATGGGGTAGCTGACCTGTCAAATGGACATTTCAGGACTGTGGTTATGTCCTCATAAAATAATGTTTATAGTAAATGAACTTATTAGACATAGATTCAGCAATATTTTCTCAGTTTCTTTCCATTTCAGTTATTTATACTAGATTTATAACGTATATAGATTTATAACATACATAACATGCATCCTTTTTTATAGAAAAAAAAAATAAGGTGGCAAAGTGCATTCTCTACATTATTCCCACCTATCAGCATGCCTCCAGTTCCCTTCATCTCAAC
Source organism: Petroica traversi (assembly GCA_025920805.1). Classification (NCBI taxonomy): domain Eukaryota; kingdom Metazoa; phylum Chordata; class Aves; order Passeriformes; family Petroicidae; genus Petroica; species Petroica traversi. The sequence goes on along the minus strand of JAHLSL010000079.1, from coordinate 4,459,540 downwards.
TGTTAACACTGTTATAATGATAAAACAAGATGGGAGCATCTGGCTGGATTTTTTTAATCAAATAGCAAACTAGGTTTAGCTTAGGACTTCTAAGGTGCTACCAGAAGATGGAGGGTGCACTGCTGTCCTCATGTATGAAAGTACTGAATTGTCACTGTAGGAGAAATTTCCAGTCATAGACTGGAATCTCAAGAAGCTCAGGTTGTTACAGTTTGTTTGTTGTGCTTGACACCACAGGATAAATGAAAAGCTCTTTGGAAGGATACCCATTCCCCCTGGCATAACATTCATTTAATGATGTTCACAGTTATCTTTACAGGAAAGATACCGGCTTATTATGAGCTATCACCAAGTTTGTGGTTCCATGGCTCTTGCAAGAAATTGCCAAAATTCATATAGACTGAATCGAAATCAAGCTGTGTAAATTAGCTGTGTAGGCAGTTGCAAAAAGTCACAGTGCGTGTTAGGAATCGAGCTGGGGACACTCAGTCGATTCTATATAGCACATATCAGTACGCAGTCACATGGTAAAAGAGGAAAATCGGGTTTTCACACAGATGTGTCCATGGCAACTGACACACTATTTCCACTTCTCTCCAAAGATGTTTCCAGCATAAAGGAATCCATTAAAACTCACAGATAAATCCACACTCTGAAAGGATACCAACCAAAAGTTTTTATTAATCTTATATTCTGTTTTGACAGGGGCAGGGGACTTCTTTTTTTCACAAGCCAATTACCAGTCCATTTTTATGGCAGAAAAAAATCAATGTTAAGGTTTTCTATAAACAACATATAAAAATGCAATAATTTAAGAATACTGTAAAATGATATAAATTTAGATCATTCTGTACCCATCCACCCAGTCAGTTATGACAGAAGGTTAAATGTCATCTAAGAACACTAAGAATCAATGGAATAAATGAGTTGATGTTGGAATCCTTGACTGGAACATACAAACAAAAAGACCTAAGATCCTTGCTGGTCCTTCCCTGCCTGAATTAACTGCAATGTTACAATGTCCTTGAAATAAGTTTCCCAGAAATGATGAGAGAAGCTGCAAGAACACTGAGGAATAGCATGCTAAGAAAAACCTGTGGTCATTACATTACAAGGAAATTAACTAGTTCAAGACAGTATGAGGACTAAATCACATTGTTTGATTCTTTGATTAAGATGGGCAGTGCACAGATCCATTGCATGGATCACAATATTAATGGAAACTCAACATTCACTTCAAAAGCAGAACATCTATTACAAATTTCGACTGAACATATGCCACATCATGCAGTAACTCTTTTAGTCTTTAAAAAAGCCTCTTTAATGTTTGCCCCAATGCAGCAACTTTTCAGGGCTCTTCTGGTTATTTTAAATCATAGAATATCTCCTCTTCCAGTTCAACATTACCTTGAAAAACAAGCAACATGTTTCCCATTGAAGGTAGACATTATTTTTTACTGCATGGATCTTTCATTATTTGTTTTTATTTTACCAGATTTTTTTTTGCCAGTTCTTAGCTTTTAAATAAGCTTTCTAACTTCTGAATCACATTTGTTTGCTGCTCAATCTGCTCTCTATTCCCTACAGGCTCTCTCCATAATTGTGTTAGAAATTGTTATGAATAGATGTGGGGGTCTCTGCCTTTAGCCCAGGCATCCAGCAGCAGGCAGTAGCTTTATTGGGGTGACCTCCACCCCAAAACCCCCTCTCATTCACAAGGTCTTTAATAACAACTGATTCAGTCTATTATAGAAGGAATTATTTATTTCATAGACACAAAACTATCAGACATAAGACTTAAAACAAGCTAATACTACACAGGACTAAGGACAAAAAGAAATTACTAGTAGGTATATACAGCATGAGATTAAAGTTACCATTAACTTTACAGCCAGCAAAGAAGTAATATAACTTAGGATTCAACATGTCTTACCTACTATCCAGTTGTTGGTAGGGCACACACTGAGATCCTTTCCCTGAATCCCCAGGGAAGTAACAGGGGAATCTGCATCCTAACTCCAGGGAGAAGTCCCCAACACCTTCAGGGTGTGCGTGTAAGAGGCTTCTGCCTCTGTGTGTCTTCTATAGTTTGTAAAACAGTGTCTCAGTCAAGAATATTTCTTTTATCTCTTCCCACATCTACACTCTAGACTGAGTGATTCTTAGCTGAGGTCTGAGCCCTTTTGGTGCCAGAGATGACCCCTTGCTGGGCCTTTCACCCTGAGTTCTTCAATATGCACCATCTATGTGGTAGAGAGGGAGGGGTCATGTCCTGCTACAAAAAGTCACTTTTGGATACAATTAAGTGGAGACAATGTCTTCGAAGCAAAAGAACACTCTTTATTTGTAATGATTCAGCTGAACCAGTTGTGTACCTCTCTCCCCCAAGAGCAGAACACACACACACCCCCTTCAACAAAATGGCAACTTTTTATACCCTTTCATGGCTGGGGTGGTCCCTGTCCCCTTTCCCTCTGGCTGGGTACTCAGGAACTTACATTCTCTCCTGACTACTTTTCTGTCCCGTCCCCTCCTACTTCTTTTTGGTCAGGTCTTCAACCCTGCCCCTCTCCCGGCTCACAGCAACACCCAACAAATTAACTAGAACAAATCCACACCATGAATAACAACACATAGAACCAATAACTTTAATTTTTCACTTTTTGGCTGCAGCAAAATATTACCTCATCTATTACAATTGTAATATTCTTCTCTTAAGCAGTCATTCACCTAGTACGTTTGAAACTATTTCCTGCAAGAAATTCAAGTTTGGAAAGACAGCTCTGGGAATCTGCAATATTGATTAATAACAAGAACCTCAAAAACATCAAGCCTTATTGACACTGAAGTGTCTGAGCTCTTCAGCACAGCTGAATTCTCTGATGAGCTCCCTTAATTTCTCAGAGCTTGCCCTTTTGAAATAATTTTTAAAATTGTAATTAGTAACCCAGTCGGTTTATTTTTCTGTTAATTTTAAATGGACTTAAATCAGGGTTACTCAATCTGGAATAATTTCCTGGGGGCAGCTCTTTTCAGTAAGTTATCTCCTACCGTTCAGGCTGTAAAATTATACACCCTGCTCTTGGTTCAATGGTTAGTAACAAGTCTGTCATCTGGCATAGTCAGAAACCCATGGAACTACCCAATACTATCAGTATTTTGTCTCCAAGCTATATAGAGGAAAATTAAGTGTTCCACAGTGAAACAGTTGCGTTCAGAATCATCATTTGTTTGTACTAATACTAATTGGTCCTGAAGTTTTATAATAACAGTATCTCTGATATATGCCTGTGGTATATTTCAGTATTTTGCAGTAAACCTAAGCTTGAGGTTTCAGTTGTTCTGGCTTCATCTAAAACTCAATGTATTTAGTGTCCAAAAAAAGTCAAATGGTGATGAATATTCCTCATCACAAAAGACACAAGCAAAATGTACCTGCAGGATTTATTTTCTTCTTTCTCTAGCTCATTTATGCTTAAATAGATAGAACACATTCTGATGCTGTGGTCTGGTGGGTACCAGTTGAGATTATTTCTGAGTCATAAACTCATGAGGCAAAATATTCAGGAGTAATTAGTAATAGACGGTCACTGAAGCAGTACCATGGAATCTCCCATTCGCATCAATGGCATCTTTTCACTGTCATTTAAAGTTGCAGGTCCCCTAAATGTATTGTAAATTTGTGAGCATACAGCAGGAAAATTGAGAAAACTACATGTCTCTGAACTAATTTCACTGTATTTCATCCGGAAAATTACTCTTTTAGGGGATAAGATGCGTTTTTCCTATGACATTCAAACAGACTCACACATACTAATTGTATTTGGTTCCTCTACACTATAATGGTCTTCTAATATTCATAAAAGTCCCCCATCATGCTTATAGGCCTTTCCTGTCATGTACATCCAGCCAGGAATCAAATGTAATGGAAATACTGCCTTTTATTGGATTTTCAAAATTCCTTTGGTACTTTTGAAAATTCCATTGAAAAAAACCTGATTTAAGAAGTCCCCAGCCCTACTCAGTCTGATTTATCTTGATGAGAATACACACATGACAAGAGTACCAAGCTGAAAAGGCATACAAAATTGTGCTGAAAACCTTGATGTTCCAGTAGAGAAACTTAAGATAACACTTTTCCATGTGATAGAATTGTTCATGCAAGGCTTTCACATGATTAATTTAATGAATATTAAAACTGTGCTTTATTTTCATCTAGTTCTCATTACTTTCATAATGAGATATTTGCATGCATATGCATTTGCGGGTAGGATAATGTGCTACACATCATGACTTAAGGACAGATAAAATGGTAGAATGTGTATTCATGCTGTACTTTTCTGGGGTCTGGTCAAATATGGTAGTCTGGATATATGAGCAGGTTCAACAAGCAATGGGAAACAAAACAAAAATTGCTTCAAAAAATGAACTAAAGGAAAAATACAAACATATCAGAGTCAGTGAAAGCACTAAGAAAAAGACCTGTGGCACTATGAACCATTATCCATTTGTATGACCAGGAAGACAGAAAACTTTATAGTATCTATTATTTTGAATGAGATTTAAAGTTAATTATTACCCAGTATTTCAGTCCCTCCAAATCAGTACAAAACAGCCTGTTGTGTGGCTTGTTGCTTCTGCTTTATTTAGCAGTTAAGCTGCTTTTTTATAATTTTTTTTAAATTTTATTTTATTGTCAGTGTTATTCAGCTTTACATAGCCAAGTGGGTTCTGGTAAGCCTATTTGTATTTAATTGTAAGAACACAAGTAAATTTTTCTTAATTAAACTCCAAACAACAAATTGTCATTACTACAATATACTGCAGGGACAGAGATTTGAGATACATACCCAAACCTTAAAATCTGTTTTTGTGCTTGCAGTGCAATATTTACAAAACCATCAGAACAGTTTGTATGTTTGTTAAAAAGGCAAGAATATGTTAACAAATTATCTAAGAGTAAGTTCGTTATGCAATTCCATGTTCTTGTCCCTAGGGAAAAAAAATCCCCTGTCAGGAAGCAGCAGAAACAACCAACAGTTATATTGCCTACATTACTAATGAGATCTGATCTTGATTTCATCCTTCACTGACTCATGGATCAGCACAGTCTGACACTTGATGCTGATGATCCTCCCAAAACTTGAACGATCCGTCTCAAGTCTGCCCAGATCTAAGGTATGTGTAGAACAAACTGCCAGCATCAGGCACGAAGTCCTGTATTGTTGATAGGCAACTTTGGCCATCTGTGGTTAGAAACAAATTCAGGATAGGAACGAAAGTTTCAGATTTATTTCTGCATTGCCTTTGCATGAAGCAGTTCAAAGGGATGTATTCAACTTTTCAGTATTAGAAGATGAGTATTAATCATGGTCTGAGCATTTCAGTGTGGGTCAATATAATGAAGAGAAGAACTACAATTTACATGGTTCATGTTAAGAGTGACTGGTAGGCCAGTCCAGAGGACCACTGACTTCCTCATTACACTGCATCTGTTCGGCCATGAACATTCGAGTGCCCAGCCTGAGGTGCCCTGGTGTATGATTAGTTTCTGGGAACTAAAATAAAATAAACACTAATGAATTGATATAGTAGTATCACCAATATTCCCACTGAATAACCATGAGGTGCACCCTAAAGTTTTCTGAATACTTATTAAAGACTACAGTTCCTTTGTTTTAAATTTTCTTTTAAACCCTGGATCATAGAGCTACAGGTCACAATTTCAAAGGTTCATTAGCATTAAGATGTCTATGACCTTACTTATTTTTCATTTTTATTTATTTTTGGAAAGCTGATACTTTAAAATAGCTAACAGTACCCATACTGGAGTTTTAAGGCAAAAAAAAAGACATGTAGTGAGTCATAACTCAGAATAACACAGAATCATAATTAATCACATTCACTAAAGTGAAGGACTTGGCCTTCAAATAGTACCTCTGTATGATGGTGTGTGAGAGACAAAGAGAGGGGGAGAGAGACAGACAGGTGGACACAGATTCTCTGGCTTGAGCCTGCTGCAGAAAGTCAGGAAGCACAGATGCATGGTTTAGGATTTTCCTGTGAATGTTTTAGTTGGGAACTGTTACCTATTTGAGTCTGCCCCCTCAAATTAGTCTTAATGTTCACTTGAGATTAACAATTCATGAAACAGCAATTCCTACTAGCGACAATCACACATGAACTTTAAAGCAGATTTTCCCCTTTATCTTCTGATACTCTAGAAATGCTTCTGGGTGTTGAATGCAATGCTAATTAAAGAATATGGAGGCCATTCATGTCCCAGTAGATAAGCTTTTCCTTTAGGAGATCTTCTGCCTTTATTTGTGAAGAGTTGAGTTGATTGAGGTAAGCTATTCAAGGTTTTCTCGTTTTCCCTGCATTGCACCTCCTGCATTCTACAGCTGAGAAGTTTTATCTCTTTAGTAGTTGCATTATTGAGTACTGCTAGTTGTAATCTTAGCTTTTACTATGACCTCCTTTGCTTTATTACTTCAGCTGATTTGTATAATTCATCATATTCTGTGTTTGCTGTTTCCTCCATTCTAATATTTTCTTTTAATTTTGCTGGCTTCAGCTCCTCTTACCAGATGCTTGCTTCAAAAGTGACCTACTGCTAACCACTTTTTATTTCTACTACCAGTGTGCCTGTGCCTACCATAATTTGAATTAAAAGCATGCTGGACTATCCAGAAGAAATAGAGTCTCTGTCTTGGAAGATCAGACATTAAGTGACACGTTATTCACTTTATTTTATTTGTACTTAAGTACAAGTACTAGTCTAACTAGTAAGCCATTTATCATCTATTTATTTAAACCATTTCTGTTTATGAATTAAGGAGATAATTTTAAAAGACCTTTGATACTTTGCTCCTAAGTAAAAGATTGTTATAGATGAATGACCTGCTGCAGTACTGTCTATTCTCCTACTGTGAACAGAACCTGAATATTACCTGTGATGATGCACAAGCCTAAGTCAATGTTGTTATTGCTAGACTACTATTAAATTCTGTTCTGGGTGTGTTTCATATGGGTCTTACAAATATATATATAAGAGGTAAAGTTAAGTATGTGAAGAATGTATCACTAATAAACAGTTACTATTACTATTCTATCATGAGCTCTTAAGAATATTATCCTACAGGTTACCCAAGCATTGTCATTAAATTCCATTAATGATTTTAAAGTTTGCTGCACTTAGGCATCTTCAAAATTAGAGTACTTACTTGCAAAGATGGGGATACTTTGAGGCAAAGCTGTTTTCCTCATGCCATAATGTTGGGGTTTGGATTTCTTCCCTTTCTTTTTCTTAAGGAATTTTTTTCTCCCAGAAGTTGCTAAGGAACTAATGGTTGGGTACTTAAGAAAAGAAAAGAAGGTAAGCCAAGCCAGAAAGAGGCAAGCTTCTTCTCATAGGGCAGAGATAACACGAGATTTGGGCTGGTAAAAAGCCAATATAAGTCAGCTGTCGCTCTCGCTCTCTGAGAGGATTTGGAGCAGAACGGTCAGAGCTGCTGCTTGTGGAAGGGACTCACCGCCAGCACGGACCTGCTCATCAGCTCCTGCCTGCCGGGACCTACTGCTGTCCCATCTCGCTGTTCCCGGGGATCCTGCCACGGCACTGATATCAGCTGCCCTGAGGGCTTGTGAAGAAAAGCCTTTCCTCCACCCTCCCTGCCCTGAGCTCAGCCACCATCACCTCGTGTCACCTGGGCTCGCTCCGCAGCGCCCCCTGCAGCCGCGGGGGAATCATCGCACCCGCCCTGCCCACAGGGAGCCACAGCGCCCCTGCTGGCTGTGACTGGAACTGCACCGAAGGGAAAAGTGCCTGAGGCCGAGCAGGCTGATACTGGGTGTCTGCTTCTGTTTGTGGTTTTATGCCATAGTTTTTGTTATTTGTTAGCTTTGTTTTATGTATTAGCAAAGAATTTTTATTCCTATCCTCATATCTCTGCCTGAGAGCCCCTTGATTTCAAATTTATATTAATTCGGAAGGAAAGGGTTTACATTTTACATTCCAAGGGAGGTTCCTACTTTCCTTAGCGGACACCTTTCTCTCAAACAAGCATAGATTTTAAAATACGATGAAAGCCTGAAAGATGAATGTATATATTTATTAAGATCCAAAACAACACCACTCTTTGAAAAACATTATCAGACAGGATTAGAACAAATTATTATATTATTGAAGCAATCTCATCTTTATAAATGCAAGTTGTCTCTTTGTCAATAGGCAATTTCTTCAAAACAGGTGCTTGATCTCAACTAGAGAAAAATAAAGAATTTTGCACTTCTGGAAAAAAAACAAATGTGGGACATAGGAAAACTAAAGTAATCAATTCACGGCCTGGGGTACTTGTAGAATCTCAGCTGCAGACCGTGTCTAACTTAAGAAATAGGTAGAATGACTGGAGAAAAAATCCAGGGAATGCAAGAATAATAAGCAAACTAGAAACACAATATATAAGTATGGTTTGAAGAAACTGAATTTGTTTAATATAGGGAGAAGAGATGAAGTATAAAACTTCTATACACAGCAAGCACCTGAAAAGAAGAAAAAAGTATCTGTTCTTCCTGTCAACACAGATAAGATTAAAAACACCCAAAGGTCTTTAGCTGGACTGGGAAGACAGCAGTGCCTGCTAAGCACTGAAACAGATGGCCCACATGGGCTATGAAATCATCCCCCAGATAGCCTGTTTGGGTTTTTAAAGTAAAACTAATGAACAAAGGACAGTTCTTCTTGGCATTAAGAGAAGCAAAAATAACTCTAAAAATGACACCGTTTTAATGTGTTCTGACAGTAGGACATGATGGTAGTGTGTGTGTAGGTGCTGTACCACTCAGAAATATAGGACAGCAGCTTCACAAGTTTGCCATTGTAATTCTGGAGTCTCCACCTGGTAGCTCTGAGAAGATCACATAAATTTGTGACCAGAAAGCAAAATACAGATGATTTTTTGTTGGTATTTATTATGAATGGATCAATATTAACAGAAGGGGGAAGCTGGACTGCAGTGACTAAACTGCTATGTTTATGTGGTTTTCTATTTTGCTCTCTTTTTATTGCCTTAATCCTGTGTGGTGTCATTCAAGATATAATTATGTAATTCCTCCTTATTTTTCTATAGATTCTGTTTTATGACATAGCTGGAGAATATAAAAAAAAACCAAACTGAACCAACCAAAAGAAAAAAAACCCCAAAACCAACCAACCAACCAACCAACCAACCAAAAAAAACACCCCAACCAAACTACCCAGATTGCACTTTAAAAACCCCACTTTTTTTTTTTTCTTAATATTTCAAAACAGTCAAATGCCTGATTAACTTCAGTTTTTAAAGATCAATTCTGCAATGGTACTTTAATGATCACCTTAATGATGCATTCATGATTGCATGACTGGAGAACTCAAACACCTTTCTGCAAGAGAGAATTTCCTTGTGCAGCTCTCACCTAATTATTCAGGAATGGAAAACTCTATTTTCATGCCAAAGGTGCAACTGTTAGAGGCTTTAGGTAATATGAGGGCATTGATGGACATCCTCAGAATAGGCTTGTAAATTCTCCTAGGCCTTATTTTCCAGACATTTTACTCCCTTTTTATTCAACAAGGATAAAGATTCTTTATAAGCCCAACTGCTGCCTTAATATAAGGTCATAGGAAATAAAGGCAGTGGAAAAAAAGTGGGCTATTCTCAGGTCCAAACTACAAAGGGATAGGTCACAAAAAGGTAAGGATATAATGTTTTCTATGTCACGTACTTACACCAGTGAGACAACTTGATGCCAGCATCAGGTGAAATGTTTAACAGCCTCTAAGATGATAGTCTGCTTCTCAGACAGGAAAAAAAAATGAGACAAAGAGATGTATGTTCTTTGTAGAGCTGTAATGCAGGTCAGAATAAGAGTAGAAAATACAGCCCCCTCCATCCCCAGACATTTTCTCAGCACAGTGGATTAGATCTCCTGACTGAACTGAGGACAAGTCAGCTTTTAAAGAAAACACATAAAGAACATGCTTCTTGCAAGTGCTGTTATTTCTTGAGGGAAAAGAATAGCAATTTTGAGTGACTTGGGTAAAGATTTATTTGTTCAACATCACTGATGTGGTGGCATTTATCACTCTTGATCTGCCACCAGCACAGGTCCAGTTAGGACAGAATACTTTGGAACTTCACTTTGGCTTCCTGTAAGCTATTAATACTCTGAACTGAAGAAGACAATAACCTTTTCCCCCCTATTACCTAGATGAAATGAGCTCAGTAAGAGAAACAAAAATTAATTTCACCTTATAAATGCTTTTTAGTAATGGAAACTTTGATTCAAAGTGACAAGTCTAATGATATTTCCCACTTTATTTTGAGTCTTCTTCAGGTTGTAAAAATAAATTAAATAAAGAAAATAAAATTTTTGAGCAGAAGGAAGAGAAACTTTTAAACAAAAGGCTACAAAACAGAGGTTGCAACATGCAAAAATATGAATTTAAGTATATTTTAAGTACATTTAGTCTTTGGTAACAGTAATTAAGCCTAGTAAACTTTTTGTGGGATCAATTTTTAAGCAGTCACAAAGCAGGTTGAAGTTGTTGTTAACCAGTTTTATATGGCCGGTATCTTCAGAGACAAGGATCAGAGTAGATTTTAAAGTCTGCCCCTACAGTACCAAATAACTCTTTCATTTCAGCTACGTATTATACAATATTTATATAACACATGTCAAAAGCATAGAGTCAGATAATTAAGCATGTTCTGAAAATTGTATTTCATCCTGCTTTAGGAATTTGTCGTGACAAGGAGAAAAATTCCCAGAATGTTACCTTCTATGTAACAAACAGTGGACTATCTTTCCTTGGAAAGTAAACCTGCTTAGTAGCAAGCAAGTCAAAACAACATTGACTGAGTTATATTTAAGGACATAACTGGCTAGGATAGGATTTTTGTCACATTAATCTGAGGGCACTCTAATTTGACATTCTTTTACAATTCAAGTGGAATGCTAAAGGTAAAAATTAAAGTAGATATCTTTTTCAATGTTTAGATATATTTCCACATGATATTTGCAATTTTATGTGTCCATCAGAAGCAAGAAATAAGAAATAAGGAGTAGGAAACTGAAGGCTCCAGTAATCAAAGTGCCAGCTTTTTAGCTCCTGTATGTTTGCTACTTTCAAACCTGATTGGAATGATGTATCCTATCTTCATATTTTATTATTTTATCCTATATACATTTCACTCAAGTGACTGACCATAATTCTCTTCAGTCATTCTAATAATAAGAGACGTGTCTTGATTTGATTTCCTCCATAGACTGTTTAATATTCATCAGACCTAGATAATAAATTCTTTATGTTGTGAAAGTGAAAGGAGGAAGCTTTCAGTTCTGTTCTGAACTGAATTTTTCAGGTATTTTTAACAGTGCCTAATTATATCTTTAATATGCCAACTGACCCATTTTGACTTCAGATCAATTGGCAGAAAATGAGCTTTTGGTGAAAATAAAAGAGAAGTGAAACTAAATTATAACTATTATGCAATAATATTGGCTGGTTATAATGCCAATAATAGGCATTACAGGTCTGATTTCATGAAGGCAAATTCATTAATATATGAATAGGAAAGAAAAAGATTTCCATAGAGTTGGAACTGCAGAATTAAATCCCAATTCCATGGATCCTACTTCCTTACATTTTCAAAATTAACCTCCTAAAAATATTGTTGAAATGCTGGATCTAAATTCACAAAAATCTCTTCAGTACCTTGAAAAATGAAGCTATGTTAAATTCAGGCTATGAATCCACTTTATAGGAAAAAAAGCATTTATTGACAGGAAAAGTTCTGGACTTAATGTTGTTACTTGGATTTAACCGCGTATAGCGAGGTGATAAAACTTATGACAATAAAAGAGAAAACAGTGGAGATAGTGTGCAGGAAGTGATAACGGAACTCTAACACTGAAAGACTTCCTTGTAAATTCAGGAAAAAAAATCTAAAATGGAAAATTTCATCAGATATTAAGAAAAAATAGGAATCATCTTGGCAATTCTCTCTTAAGAGCTCTACTTCAAGCAGAAAATTTTCATTTCATGTAAGCCAGAAATGCATGTAGCATATAATGTTCTTATCTTTCATTGAATGATTGAAATATTTGAAGCTCTGGAAAAGAGAAAATGGGAGTTTTTTGGATCAAGTACCCTGGTCAATGCCAACATTTTAAAAAAATAAAACAATAAAACTAATGCGAAGAACTGAACAAATTTACAATCTGTGGGCTAGTTTCTGTGAAAACCCCCTGCAATTATTGAAAAATTATAAATTAAAGATAAATATATGGTGTATTAAATATCTATAACAAAATAGGAATTATGATTTAAGTACCTGGAAATACTGGAAATCAAGCTACTTAGAGACTTTTTACATGATCATAAAAGAATACATCTCTTTGATAGATATCAAATTTTATTTGAAAATTTAATACTATAAAACATCTAATCCAGTCAGTATAGTAACCAAGGTTTTACCATACCTAAAGGAAAAAAAAAGAGGGGGGCAAGTCTCTTGCAAAGAATCCTAAGGCAGAGAGAGAGAGATTGTATTTTGTAGTGAAGATGGTTCACTAGAGCTCTAGAGCAAACTTATACCCAGGTTTTTTATTGTGCTTCCCATTAGGTCACAACACATCTCAGTCCCTAGGCTCCATTGTCTCTAGATATTCTTTTTTATTAAGTGAGGATAGCTAAATTCAGCTTTTTAGTAGACTAAAAGTATTTGGCAAAATACTTAATTTAAATTTTTTAGCACTTTTAAAGTAGACAATTTTGTTACTTTTTAGTTGACTGTCAGAAATGTTTTGGAGGCAACAACTTATTTTTTCCAGTTTTGAATAAGTGAAAAATTTAGTGGAGGAAAATAATTATTGACTTTTAAATGTTCTTCTTCATAACACGTGAAGAATGAAAACCTTCTAGTCTGAGTCTGTGCAAGGGTCTGTCCTTAATCAAAGTGTCCTTTATCAAAGGACAGTGACTACTGATGTCCTTAACATTGGGTTGCATAATGTACTCAAACAAAATGAATTCAAGAATTTTCATGTTAAGAGTAAAGGCTAGCTGGGATCATACAGCTCCCAAGATCACTCTGTATTGCTTTCATCACTGCAGAATTCATTCACTGACCAAGCTGAATGAAAAGACTCCCAATCTATGCTTTTCAGTTTAAAGGGTGATGGTTCAGACTAGTAACTCTCATTCACCATCCAAGATTACAGACATGGATTCCTGGTTTCACTGTTCTCTATATGTAACTCTAAGAATTAAAACATTCTTTTTTAAGAAATCACTCACGTCACTAGGCGTTTATTATCTTTAACTATTTACCAAAATGTATGGGAAAAACGTTACATAAAAGGCTGTTTGAGGAACATTCCATTTTCCATATCAAAGGGAAGGTACCGAACATGGTGTTTTGTGTGACCTTTATTAGCAGTATCTTTCCCAACCTCCTCAAGCAACTGCACTTACCACTGATGTAGTAAAACCTGTAAAACAAATTGGAAGTAACTTATTTTGTACCTATTGGTAAATTACATGACATTTCTGCCAAAAAAAGCCTCACAAGCTGCCATACCAGCTGGAAATTCTTCAGTTTAGTACAACAAGTGCAACCCTGAAGAGCTTTTATAGATATGACTAATTCAGTTTAGCTTCATTCTAAATTAATGCAGAGGGACAACCAATAGTAAAGCTATTAAAAGAGTGAAATGACAGTGTAATTGTCAAAATTTCTCCTTTAGCCCTCCCAGTAGCAAAGACAGGCATACATTACAAGCAGAGTTCCATGAGGTTTCTGAGGACAGGACTTGAGTAAAATGGTGTTACCCACTGAACAGCACTATATGCATGCATATGAAATTTATTTTAGTTAACATGACAAAAGGGAAGACACTGAAATTACACAAAGAAGGCCCCGTATCATGTAAAAGCCTGTCCAAGCAAATGGGTTTTCCAAAACACTTGAATGCCAAGAGATTCTAAATCATTGAGTATGTCAGTAATCATGAGAGTTTATAATCTCTCTCTGCTGTAGCTGCTGAATCTAAACTGTACATATCTCAGCAGTTAAAAGATAAGGCCTTGAAAGAAGCTATCCAAACAAACTGAAAAAGAAACTAGGTCCTCTTTTGTTAGAGAAAAAAAATCTTCCTGGCTGTATTTGGATCACGGCAAATAGGGAAGTATATTTCCATTGTGTGCTTTCACATAAGCAATCCTATGAGAATAAATTTTCAAAGACACAGCAGGCTGTCTTGGTTTAAAAGACAGGTGTCTGCCAAGAAAGGTGGGAACGTCTCTTGGAATGGAAAATATGATCCCCTTCCCTCCGAATTAGTATAATTTTGAAATTATGGGGCTTTAGGAAAAGGAACAACAGTTATTTACTGGTATGTATATGTATAATAAGGCAAGCAAACTACAACAACAGCAGCAACAAGAAACAAAACCAGAAAGCCAACAACAGCCTTCTCTCGCTGTCATGCCTTTCCCCGTTTGGTGTAGTTCTGGTCACCGCCGGCAGGGGCGCTGTTGGCTCCCGGCCGGGCAGGGCAGGTGCGATGAGTCCCCCGTGCCTGCAGGGGACGCTGTGGCACGAGCGTGGCCACATCTCTGCATGAGGGTAATGGCGGGCGAGGGGGAGAGAGGGAAAAGGGGCTTCTTTTACAAACCCCCAGAGGCAGCTGGGCCCGGTGCCCCTCCGGATGGTGAAATGGGCAGCAGCAGGAACCTTGGAGCAGTTGCTGAAATAGCAGAGGTGAGCAGACCCCAGAGTGGCAAACAAAATTGCCATTGTAGGAACTGCTGGGGTCAGGTGGTCATGGGGTATCTGGATAAAGTGTAGTGAAAAACCTGAAGTCGTGGCAGAAGACAGTGGGACTGTGCAGCAGCAGCCGGGCTCCAGCAAGCAGCTGGGAGAGGCTCCCTCAGAGGTTCTCAGGGCCCCAGGTTTTCCTCAGGAGCACCCCAGTAGATGGCGAGGGTCCTTTTCCAGTGAAGTTGGGCATTGATAAGGTTCCAGTTCAACAGCTGCTCATACAAGCAAAGGCTCACCCACGGTAGGAGAAGCAGTGGGAGGACAAAAGCTCTGCAGTGGCAGCAAATCCTCTTGATAGCAACAGCCTGTCACCAAACCCCACCTGTCTCCACTCTGGTCCCGATACAGAGAGAGAGAGCGAGGAGTCAAGCAAGCCCCTCACCCGCCAGCCAAAATCTCGTGGTATCTCTGCCCTTCCCAAGAGAAAACCCCTCAACTAAGAGAGTAGCCAGCTGCACCCTTCCTCCTACCCAGCCACATCCTTTGCTCTCTTAACTAACGGTTGCTATCATCTCTTAGGCAACAAATGGGAAAAAATTCCCTGAGAGAAAGAAAAGAGAGGAGAAAATCTAACCTCCAACACACACAGTGGATATTTAATCCCAAATAATGACATCTTAATATTATGATTTCAATAAATAAACAAAAATGCTATGTTTTGTTGCGCTGATATGAGTCTTGTGTAACAGTATTAAAATAAGTTACATTAAGTCTATGTGAAAACTATAAATAAAACCATAATTTATAGTTTTCACCTTAAAGTTCTCCAGGACTGGGTGGTCGAAGGATATCAGAAACTTCAGCTACTCTCTAAATTGTAGTGGTTCATTACCCTCATTCTTCATTTACCCTTTTAAAAAATCTCTATCTTTAACTCAATTTCCTTTTTGCATTTGCTTTCTATTTTTTATCTCTGCTCTTGTGTCTTAAAAGATTGTGTTTGAACAAAAGCACCTACAGCCACTGATACTTAAGTCTGTTGCTTTCAGTGAGGTTCTCTTGCCTCTTTCCTCTTGACTAATCTGTGTTCGCTTTCTCTTTACCTACTCTTTCTCTCCTCTCCTTCTTCAAATGTTCTTCCTTTGTTTTGGAAGGAAAAAAGTTTCTAGAATGACTAAAAACCAGCCTGAACTCTCAGATAAATTACCATCATCTAAAATTCAATGAAGGAAATTTTAATCACCTGGAAAAAGTCTTTCTTACCCTATTAATCAAGCCCATTCTTACAGAGTGGTTTGGGGCACAGAAGGAAACTATCTCTGATTCTTCATTGTCTGAAAGGATGTTCCCCTCCATTTCTTCTCTCAACATGCTTCTCTTTTTGTCACAGGGATTCTTTGAGTCAACCTAGCCTAATGTGAACATGTTAAAGAATGCACACATGCTCCCACCCACTCATCCCCCCAACATGCCAGATGGAAAATAAGGAAGTAGTATTTAAACACTGGAGACAATATGACTCACTCATATACCATTCCTACTGGACCTTATTTCCTGATTTCTTGCCTAAATCTCAAAGCTATCTTTTTTTGAGAATCTGAATGACTGTCACCAGTGCTCTTAATAGCATCTTAGTTTGGGATTCTGTTGACCATACTAACCCATAGTAGCAGTTCTGCTCTCTATTTCTTTGTAAAGAAGTACTGGAGGGATTTATGTTTTAGAATAATGAAAGATGCCTCTCTGCATCTTTCTCCCAATATCACCACAAGTCAGAATAAGGACTGATATCCTTTAAAAGACTCATCCCTCCTGTCAATTCAGCACAAGTGTGTGGTGCAGCGCAGGGTTTCAATCAATAAAAAGTCCATTTTTCAATTTTAACAAAATGGAAAGTTTTGAACGCTAGAGAAATAAATAAAAGACCTGATGGCAAAAGACTGCATGTTTAGCACTTCTTAGACATGTCTATAACTTCCAATTACCTGAATGAAAAAATTATACAAAAGTGTGAGGACCATGCTGACAAGTGTCTATACAGAAGATTATACAGCTGAACAGTAAATGAGTTGGAAACTACTGTGGTTTGACCAAATCTGGTAAAAACAATAGTAATTCATTAGAACAGTTCCACAATCAGAAGCACCATATGGTCAAAGAAGCACTTGTGCCAGAACAAGTGAGAAAGCAGCATGGGGACAGGGATTAAATGAATGGAAGGATACTGTGATTACATCTTTCAGGGACAGTGCTAGCTTTAAATGTTTGCAAAACAGCAGTGTAACTAGACCATGACATTTCAACTCAGAAAAAAAGCAACTGAGGATAAATATAAAGATGGCAATACAAAAATTTCCTAGCTGAACTCCTACATAAAATTTTGCAAAAATCATGACCTGAAGGCAACAAATTCTTGTTTCACTTTATTCTTCAGAATGGCTGTGTACCAATTTAAAATTATCTGACAATTATTTCTGTACAACACAGGGAAATTATTCAGGCATTATCTTAAGTTAATTAAAATGTATTAATTCAGCTATGGGACAATTTTTCAAATACTGGAAGTTTTTATATACAATTGCTTTCAGTCACAGAGCTACTTTAAAGGACTTGAAATTTTTTTGTTAATTTGATCACCTCTGTGGCTAAAAAGGAAAAAGTGGTTTCAGTTTTTTTCTATACAATTTTTGAAAATATTTGCATTTTATTATCTACATCTTGTACTTCTACTTTTCTTCCTTGTTAGATTATAGTGAATGAAATAACAAACTGGAATAGATAACCTGAAATTTGTAACAGATACTATCTGCAAACTTCTTTCAAGTTCAAATAATGGCAACTTTCTTTTATCCTTCCTTTTCACAGGGGTAATTTACATTTAAGGTTCCATCCACGAAAAATTCCATGAAACACACAAAGGTGTTTAAGCCTGAACATATTTGTGGTGTCTATTAAAATTTGAAAATTGTTATTTTTTTCATTTATTACAGAGCTTTGTTTAGTTACAAATGATATTAGCAACACTTTTTGATATCATACTCATTCTAGAACAAAGACAATGTTCCAATTTTCTCAAGATCATTATGTCTCCAAAAGTTTAAAAGGGAAACGTCTTCAAAATGGAAACCTAGGTTAGAAAGCAGTTCATGATGAACAATCATTATAAAACACTGATTCTCACAGAAGCTGAGAATTAATGACAGTTCTAAATTTAGATCTGAGTCTTGAAACCCATCTTCCTTGTAGTGTTCCAGGGACACTTTCGTTCTTGAGGGAAAATAAACTCACAACCCATTTACAAGCTAGCACATAATCCTGTGGCTCTCAAAGAATATAAAATAAACAGCCCTAAATCTCCTTCAGTTCTTTATCTTTCCCACATAAACACAAAAAATGCAAGTAAAAAGTATTAATAGCTGAGGTTCTTCAGCCTATGAGAAATTACAAAACAACTCAGGAAAATTAGTATGGCAAAAGTTTCAAAGTTGAACCACAGTCGAATTGGAATCACCAGAGGTATCTTTAAATAAAATTTGTGAGAGAAAGATTAAATATTCCAAAGTGTTATTTTTGCTTGGTATGATTCATGCTGGAAAACAGCTGACTTTTAAACTAATAAGGCCTAGCACAAAGCCAGATGAATTAGGCCACCATCCTGCTGAAGGACAGCTCTGAGTGGCTAATCCTGATGCACCTATATATTTCTAATACTATGCCAATAAAAAAAAGGAAGATGATCCATTACATATTAAGGCTCTATTAGCAGGAAGGAATTTTCATATTGTTGCAGAGTATCTTAGTGATTTTTTTTTTTAATTTGCCTGAAAGGTCTTTAAAACCTGTGTAGGGATCCAGAGGCAAGTGTTATATAATACAGAAAAAATGCAAAAGTCAGCATTCAGAAGATCCAGCTGCAGACTGGTGTGTGCAAAGCTATTATGAAAGAATTGGTTAGCAGTGAGAATATTCACTTAGGGGAGTGTCACACCTTCACCTATGTCAGAGCCGCTCTCATGCCCTGTGAATCTTAGTCCTAAGCAAGATGCAGACCTGAGCTGAATAAATAAAATCCAGAAAGCAAATAAAGTGAAATATTGCAGGGTAACGTTTAATTTCTTATGAAATACTAAACAGCATATTTCAAGCTTCAATCTGTGTACAGTGAAAACTACTAACTGAAGTAAATCAAGCTGTATTTTATTTCTAAAAAAAATTGGACAAATCCCAGGTTCACTTACAAAAAGCAAAAAGAAGAATAGAGGAAAAAAAGAGTGGGACTGTTACAGATAATTAAGTGATAGGTTCATATTATCTTGCCATTTTATGTGAACAATTTTTAGCCTCTGCGAGTTTTTATAAATGAACCGTTTACTTTCCCTTGACCTGTCTAGGGAGTTGATCTTACTCTGTTGAAAGGATAGTTTGTATTAAAATATATAAACATTTTGCACAGAGCTAAGGCCTCCCCACCTCTTACTTCATGTTTCACACACTTACTCATACTGGCCCTTCCTCACAAACCCCCTCTTTTGAATTAAACACCCAGATCTTAAAATCTCTCTCAGAAATGTATGCAAGAACATATTCCTTGGTAACATGACTCACTCCCGTGTTTTAGCCTCATTAGTAAGCAAGGCAGATGTCCAGACACCAATGCTGTCTGTAGCAAATAGATTTTTATATAACATCTCATTATTTATATATAAATGTACAATGCCTTGTCCTGGGAATACAACATCAATTTTTGTTCGAACATTACTAAGACTCGCTCATACTTAGAAGTGTCTTGTTTATTTTAATCTACTTAATGGTTTTCTTCTTTAAATTTTTCCACAAATTATGCTTATTTAGTAGAAAGCAACCACCCTTTGGAATATTTTCTCCTGAATGTGTTCCATATTATAAAATGTTAGTGTCAAAATCTCTTATGGCGTAGCAGTTGATAGTCTGCATACTTCAATCAGCCTTAAAGTTTTAATTATACTGCTAGAGACAATGCATTTATATTTATTTTCTTTAATAGAGACTCTGTGAGAAAAATTTTAAAAGTAAAAGAGAAAAAGCTAGAGTCTTGAGTTCCTTGGGAAGAAAGAGGAGGGCACTCCTCTGTTTCTTAAACACAGACAAATCTGAACACTGTCACTACGAAAGAGTCATAGAGTGTTTTAGGCTGGAAAAGATCTTAAAGGTCCTCAAGCCCAAACTTTAACCCAGCACTGCCAAGTCCAGCACTAAACCATGTTTCTAATCTCCACATCTAAACATCTCCAGGGATGGGGACTTGACAACTTCTCTGGGCATCCTGTTCCAGTGCTGGACAACCCTGTCAGTGCAAAAAAAAATTCCTAATATTACAGAATCGTAGAATATCCTGACTTGAAAAGGATGCACAAGGATCATCAAGTCCACCTCCTGATCCTGCACAGGACACCTCAAGAATCCCGCCATGTGCCTGAAAGGATTCTTCAAATGCTCTGTGACCTCTGGCAGGCTGATGCAGTGACCAGTGCCCTGGGGAGCCTGTTCCAGTTCCCAGTGAAGAACCTATAGTATCCAACTGAAGAACTTCCTCTGGCACCACTTAAGGGCATCTCCTCTTTACCTCTTGTACTATCACTTGTTGCTTGGGAGAAGAGACCAACAACCACCTTTTCCCCACCATCTTTCAAGGAACTGTATGGAGCAATAAAACCTCCTCTGATACTCCTTTTCCCCCAGGCTGAATACACTCAGGCCCCTCAGCCATTCCTTGTAGGACTTACTCTCTAGGCTTTCCCCAGATCTGCTGACCTTCTCTGGACTTGCTCCATCAGCTCAATGTCATTCCTGAACTGAGGGGCCCAGAACTGGACAAAGCACTCAGGATCCCTCACCAGTGCCCAGTACAGGAGGGCAATCCCTGCCCTGGTCCTGCTGCCTGTTTTTGCAAGGATGGAGACCAGCCTGGAGCACTGCAAGTGGTTGCTATGACCCAAGACCGTCACTTGGTCTTGTTGAGCCTCAGACCACTGCTCTGAGCCCATCAATCTGGCCTGTCCAGAGCCTTCTGCAGAGTCTTCCTGCCCTCCCAGACATCAACACTCCCACTCAGTTTGGTGTCCTCTGCCAACTGCCTGAGGCTGCACTCAGACTCCTATTCTGGATCATTGATAAAGATGTTAAATATGACTGTTCCCAATACTGAGCTGTGGGGGACATCCACCAACTGGATTTAGCCACCACTCTCTAGGTCTGGCCATCCAGCCTGTTTTTTACTTGCTGAACAGTGCATCCAACGAAGCTATGAGCAGCCAATGATATAATTTGGAGTTTTTTACACCAAGGAAGAGAAAATTGCATGTTTGGTACTATTAATTATAATGCTTTTGGATACTGTATCTGTTCTAACAATAGCAGGACCTTTAAATAAAATTCTCCTCCCTACCCATTTCCCTTTTTTCTGTCTTCCGGCATTCAGTACTGAGACTGGGTAGCCCCATGCAGTTGGGAGCTGTGCACCTGAATAAATACAGCTGTAAGAACAGCATTTGCCTTTCCCTATTTAAGCTCACCTTGAACAATGTTGAGGCAGGGGATTTTAGTTTGGAAAATATAAGGTCTTATCAGATGCCTACTTTAGGAAAGAAAGTCACCATTATGAAATATTTGTTGGCCATTGAAATTGATTAAAGAAAAAAGAGCAGAAGGACCCTGCTGTCATCTATTGAAACAGATTTTTTTCTCGTCTCAGAAGGACAGCACAATTTCTCATCAAACTTTATTTTAGATTTAAATGTTATGCTATCGTCATTTAAGTCACGATGTCAGATCCTGTTGAATAGTATTTTTAATATATATGTATTTCATTAAGTAAATTTTATTAGTGATCTACTTTTGAT
Organism: Petroica traversi; assembly: GCA_025920805.1. Classification (NCBI taxonomy): domain Eukaryota; kingdom Metazoa; phylum Chordata; class Aves; order Passeriformes; family Petroicidae; genus Petroica; species Petroica traversi. The sequence continues at coordinate 4,437,855 of JAHLSL010000079.1, read as the reverse complement.
GGCCTGCACTTTTGGGGCTGAGTTCATAATTTACCTTTTTTTTTAGAAAATTTTTTAGGGTTTTTTTCCCCCAAGAATGAGCTCATTTGCCACGGGGTTCCTGATTTCATTTAAAATCAGGTAATTCTTTCTCTACAAATTCTCTTTAATGGTATTTCTCTCTCTACTCTCAAAGTACTATTTGTGTAGCATTACTATTAGAAACTTTTCCTCATTCTTTCCACACTATAGGTGCCAGAACCGTAAGAGTGAGAAAAACAATCTATGTATGATGAGTAATGGCTGGAAGTTACAGACAGAAGAGACATATATAGGACTATTAATGTATGTCACTGTAGCAAGACAACAGATATTTTTATTGAAATTGCACTTAAATACCAGATTAGGTCTCTTCACAGTTATCCTGTTTGACTGAGCAAATAAATACAGTACAGTTAAAATATTTTAATCACCCCAAAACAGATATTCCAGCTTGAAAAAGGATTTAAATGTCTAATACACACATTACATAGAGTTTAAACTCCTATATGCAAAGACACAACCTTGAAACTATGCCTTTGGATTACACAGACTCTAGGTAGCATAAACTGAAGAGGTAGTTCAATATAAAAGTTCTTCAGATGAAAAATCTCAAGCTTCTCTAAATGCTGACAAACTCCTGGAAGAGTTGAGTGTCATGTACCTCACTGCAAATGACTAACCTGCATTTCTAGCCTAGCCTTCTAAAGAACTTGTGCCAGGTTTTAAACCACACTGCAGACTCATTTCCTCTTGGTAAAAAAATCCCAGAAACTGTTCTCTTTTTCAAAATGACAAGAAAAAGACAGGTTTTCCTTTCCCTTGCTTTTAAAGTAAAGCTCACTGTTTGGAACAGTGACCCAGGGTTCATTCTCTTTCTGCCTTTAAAATGATGTTTGAACCTATGTAATCACCAGATAAATAAATGCACAGAGGTAAAGGCAGGGGTGCATTCAGGCTTCCTATGGAGGCTGTGGCATTTTCCATATAAGAATCAGGCACTACTTGTTGGGTATTTAGAGGAAGAAGAAAGGTTGGCTTCTATTCCCTGATCTAGGAATAGCAGCAGGTAACTGGGGAGATGAATTTCTAGGCTGATCTACAGAATAAAAAGACAAATGTAATTCAAAACATTAAGGAAGATAATTGAAGGAAAAGTGATCCTTGCTTAAATATTATCCATACCTCTTCTTTTACTTTTTGTTCAAATGGAACCCATTCCTATGCTGTTTCCAGCAAGTACAGTACATGGACTGTTTATGTAACAACAGATCTACAACTGTTCCTACTTGGAACACAGGTTGTTAGAGACTGAAATAGTTCCCACCTCAAACATTGATAGAAAGTTTTGCTCATCATAACCAAAACTGTAAAAAGAAGCCTCCCTGAAGTTACCTGGCTGGGACTTTGGACTGTAAGTCAAACTACTGAGATTAGATAAAGGGAAAATCCATTCTTGCACCAACCACAGGCCCAGGGAGAAACAAACAAGCAAACAAAGAAAAGAATGTGAGCCAAACCCAACAGCCGTGCTAAAAATCATCTCTGGCTTGCTATGGGGTGGGGGAGGCTATAGCCCACAGACCCATTTGCTGGGAGCAGGTTTGCTCAGATTTTCCCCCCAACCGAGGTGAGGGGAGGAAGTTTCAGTGTGCTGTAACCTCTGCTCAGGGCAATGAACCCATCCTCCCTTACACAAACTGGCTATGGAGCTCCCCAACCTTGGAAAGGCCACATCCACAGGACATTGATATGAGAGGCAGCTGAGGGGTGCCTTAATCCATCAAAGGCCCCCGAAGTGCCCCCAGAGTCATTCCTGGAGCCTGCACCCCAGGACTGCATGTGATGCAGCAAACCCAGAGTCTGCTGTAAGAGACTGCCCCCCACCTTTCCCCAGGGGGACATGCCTGGACATTGCTACCTGGTTTGAGGGTGTATAAACCCAGGCTTTTCTGGGGAACCTTTACCACCAAGAAGACTGTCTGGAGAGGATCATCTGTGGGGCCATCACTGGGACCCACAGAGTGGTGATATTTTCCTTATTCTGTCCCTGTTACGTTCTTCTGTCCCTGTTACTCTTTTTATGTCCCCCCCACCTACTTCCTATTTCTTTCTCTCCCCCCTCTCTCTCTCTCCTCTCTCTCCTCTCTCTCCCATACTTAGTATCAAAAAAAAATTGTCACTGGCATATGGTCTCATTTGCACCTTAATTCGGGCAGGGGCATTTCTAAGAAACCTCATTATAACTGGATTTTATTTAACATTTTACCAACTAGATCATAACACAGTGTCCTCTTGAGATATTTTTTTGGCTAGACAAACAGCATGATTTTTTTTTGAGATCATCCACAGCCATTTCATAAAGACAATTGTACATCTTCTTTTCCACTAATTATAATGATCTTCCTTAATAACAAGCCAAGAACTTGCGCCAGAGCAACTAATTTTGCTTTTACTTCCAATTCCCAATTCATACTACATTGTTCAACTTTGTCTCAATTAAAAATTGTCTAAATGTTTAGTTGGACTTAAAACAGAAGAAAAAATACTTCCTGCAAGGTGTAGATCAGCTTCCTGACTTAGATAGTTAAGCAACACTGTATTGAATTGTGAAGCAGAACAAACCACATTTTGAGGTGTTTCTGAGGCGACTGGAAACAGTTATTTTGTAATACTATGTTTACAAAAGAATTCTCCTTTTGGTTAAAAAATACCTTAAAAGAACTGCTTATGTCAGTGACAACATCTAAAGCAGCTCTTTAATCTTTAATATTATTTCAGTTTTGAAATGAGAAGGAATAAATAAGTCAGCTATGCCAGCAATGTAATTTAATGAAGTGCCAGAAGTTTTATGAATCTGTTTGAAATTAATGCTCAGCATTCTGAGAGCCAAAGAGATGAAATAATGGGAGTAAAATGATGATGGATATACTTGGCAAAAACACCTGAAATACTGACATTTTAAAATCAGTAACATTGAGAAAATTCCCACAGAAATGTCATGACTGACCTGAAATTTAGCTGTGACATTGTAAACTACAATATATGCAGGAATGTTGCAGTAACTAAAATCACTCTCCCCCCCCTACTGTACCCCACACCGGGGCTCCCCTTTTCTCTCGGTATCCCACTGGCTCCTCACCCTCTCTCCTCACCCCTTCCCCTCTCCCATTGGCCCCTGCTCATGTCAATCAGCGCTGGCTCTACCCCCAGCCCTCAGACCATTGGTCAGTGATGCTCTGCCCGCTCCTCAGCTCCTCAGAATGAAACCCAATGACTTTCTCTGCCTGTTGCCTTTTGGTTTTGCTCCCCTCAAGATAATAAATATATTGGAATCACAGGCCAGATGGTCCCTCCCACCTTTTCATCTCCAGGGACATCTCAGAGTGTGTCAGTGGCTACCTGAGTCCATCTGCAGGGGTAGCCGTGTTTGTGTAGGTGCTGCATGAGGCACCGCCTGAGTGGCTCCATGAGGGACATTGCAGGATCACGCCTGGCACTGGGCCGCCAGACCACGGCATGCCACGTCACAGGAATATGCCAAAAGTTGGAAATTATTTGGAGAAATTTGAATACTGATAATATAAAATATTACATGATTATTGTCTCCTGTGATTTCCTGTATTTTTAAGGATAAATATACTTAGTCTGACCTGTAGGCATCATATCCAAAGTCCTCTTAGCTTAGTTCTGTTCCATACTGAATCAATTATAAATATTTTCTGGGTTTAAAACTATTTGTTCCTATGGAAAGGAGACATTTTGAGTAGTATTGAATATATTGCCTCTGCATAGACTGTGAGAAAAGGCTGAATTCTCTGTGGCTGCTTGAGCTACATTTCTGTTTACTGGGCTAGGAGCTTAAGTTTTGAGCTCAGAAATTATTAGACACACAGTGAGGGACTGATCTGGCTTAACTTAGACATCTAAATGCCAGATTAATAAATCTGAACCAGTCACACCCAAGCCCTTTCCTAATTGAGGAATAGGCATCTTTAAATGTTTATAATTTCTTCAGATTAATTGCATATCTATCTTTCTCTCTCCCCCACCCCAACAGTTTGCAAATAAAGGAATTATTCTTGAAAACTAGACATGTGACTGCCTTAAAATTATTAAAATCTTCTGTGTCATCATTATGGAGTGCATTGTTCACAGCTGAGAGTACAGTGAGAACAAGAGTTTCTTGGATGATAGTGCATTATCTCTGTATCTTTGCTATACTTTTCAATGTCAAAATACTGAACTTACTAGACTGTAATGGAATTTCAGTTGTCATTCTCTGTTTCTTCATAGCTTTACTGTCCTTAAGTGTTCTTGAGAGGTTAGGACAACCTTGAGAACAAAAGAAAAAGCAGAAGTAATTTATTGCAAGCAGTACAACCGCAGAGGATTTTATGTTGATAAGGGAATAGCCTTGGAACATGACAAATGCAAATAAGGCAGGCAGTAATGTACTGCATATTTAAGTACTACTTATATAATAGGTAAATACTGTGAAAATTACTTCATATTGAGCATGGTAGCTTTTGATATATTTTGTGAATATCAAAACACCATTCTTAGAGATGAATCTCTGCTTATCAATCCTATATCCCTCAAAACCTAAATACATTCATACATGTGCATTTGGAAAAAATATTAATAAGAACAGGCAGAATCAAGTGAAAAAACATATATTTTAAAGAGTGTGTGCTTATAGGATGAGCTTTAAGCCAGCTCAAATATGTTTCAAATTACTGCAACCAGTAAAGGTAATCAGGACATTAGAAGCAGAGGCAAGTAACTTCAAAAACATTCAGAAAAAAATCCCCCATAAATTATGAAATAATAAAATTAAAAGGGGCAAAAAAGAATGTTTAGTAGTTTAGGGTTTTGCTTAAGGAATACAACTTTTTCTTGCTCGTGCTCCACTGAAAGCATTTCAGAACTTTCAAGAGAGCAGCAAGGCCTTTCATATAGCTAATGGAGAAAGGGGGTTCTAGTCCTTCTGAAGTGGTGTCAAGCAAGAAGAAATTAACACAGAATAATGAATTCAGCATTCATTTTTTATCTTTTTACTCAAAGATCCTTTTGTCTCCAGCTGACTGTTTCCTTGTAGTATATTGGTCTCTGCCATATTCAATATTTTGATATGCGAGGAAGCAATATTCTCTAAAAAGCCTTGAAGCTTCCATTGATTTGCCTGTTACAAAAATCTGCAGGCTGGAAAATAACTCCCACAGTACACTTTCTTCTTTAAAACTTCTAAATATAAAATGTTATCTTTCTCACCTTGTCATCTGAAGAGCAGAACTGCAGAATTTGTTTAGGTACCCATTAGTCACTTCTTCAAGTGAGCTAGCTAACAGAATAGGAGACATTTAAAACATACAAAATGCACAAAAATGCTTTCTGGATAGGTAACAAACAAAACTGATAGTCATCAAAGCCAAACATTCAAAGAAATTTGATAAGAAGTCAAATATTTCACTCGATAAAACTGTCACAGAAGGAACATATATTTGAATCTCTATGTCTGTCAGTGATAAGTTCATGGTGACATTAAACATCTCATACACATCTGTTAGCTGAAACTCATGGCACTTTCCCTGCAAAAGCAGGAAGGAATTCAATGCAAATATTTAGTATATGTGGAAACAAATTTTGTGTCTGGTCTTACAACTAAAGATGAATTGCTCCAGATTTTTGTTTGAACTGAGGCCTGGAGTATTTGTCAAAACAAGAAACAGTTTTCCACCATCTTGTACAGAAAAAGTTATACTTCTGTAGCTATTCCACATATTTCTGTTTGGAAGTCAGCCTGGGTTATCCTACTTTATCCATGCTCAAATCCATGGTTAAGTTCCTGGCATTTGTCACAAAGTAAGAATGAAATATTTGACCTTTGGAACAGAATGATCTATTTTCTACCGGGCAAAGATTTTATTTCTACTTCCTCAAAAGTAAAAAAATTAAAACATTTTCATATCCCTGTCTCTATTATCAAATAATGCCAGATTTTCTGAATATTTTTAATTAAAATTGCTTTTTGAAACTGAGTTCGGCTTTTTGATCAGAATGAAATCATATTCTTTAGCTTTCCACTTAGTATTTAACAGAAACTTTTCTTACTTTAGATATTCTAATTATTTTTGCCTAGTGAAGCTAATGCAGATTTGTACAGTATATGAAGATATTGCTCTTTGCTCTACAGACTAGTACCTCAACAATGAGGATGTTTTCTAGCAATACATCCATCAGAAGTTTAGAGACTTCTTTGCCAAAGAGTTGCTACATGGTGCTAATGCACAAAGAATGCCAATGCATAAGCTATTAAACTGGGAAGAATTTTGTTTCTCTCTCCCATGCCCTGGTATAATTCATCATGTAAATCTTTACCATACTCATTTCCAAATACTAGAACACGTAATCTTTTCTTTCTCCTTTCCTTAAAAAAATATTTTTGTCCACGTCTGACAGTTTTTGGCTACAATCCACTCACTAACTTGGAAGCAATGAGACCCTGGAAACATTTAATACACTCTCTCCTTCTGATTTTACCATTTTGATATTTTTTGGATTTTAGCTATGCCACTGCTTGTTTTCCTACCTTGTTTACAGTGAAGCTGAATGTGTGTGTGCTGGTTTTGAGGCTTGGGGTACTGAGGGACATGAATTCCTGGAAATTACTCCTGAAAATGCAGAAAAACTAACTTAGATATTTAATACCTTTTTGTGCTGAAGTGAAAAAGCTCTTAAAATTATTTTTGGGCAGGTGTGCAGTCTATCAAGCAATTTTCTTCATTCCAGTCAAACGTATTTCCATACTCTAATGTCTGTGTAAGAAAGCTTATGTTGAACAAATTGTGACTATTGATATTTGTATTCCCCACACAGTCAGAGCACCCAGAATATCTGGCTCATTACTGAAATTGCTTTAAAATGCCTTCAGTATGAAAGGTGTTATTATAGTATCAAATTCTATTCTAGCCTGAATTTCAAATTCTTGTTTAAAACAGCATTTTAGGCTAACAGGTTCTCTATTAACATCTCACCTATATACTTTACACTGAATAATTCTAAGCTAAGGAAGATTAAGGCTGCTTAGAATAATAGTCTGCTATTACTGCTTCAAATGAGATGCTTATTGCAACAGTGGATTCAGTATCATAAAATATTATAGTCTATCAGCTACTGCCAGTGAAAAAAGCTCCTAAACGTCTGTAGGGAGTGGGAGCTATAAGACTGAGGTTAGCATCATACACTGGTACCATTAGTTCTTTGAATATATAAGTGAACAGTAGATTGAGAATTATTTTTGTCACTTATAGCAGAAAACAATAAAGTTTTGGTAACGCGAAACTAAACATGCACAGACTGTCTTAGAAGTAAGTGTTACGTATAGTTACAGATTCAAGAGATGCTGGTCCTATCCATACTTTTACTTGTGGGAATCCAATCAGATGCACAGCCTTAACCTATGTATGGCCAGTAAGGCAAGTACAGAGATGGGTCTAAAAGAATTTAAACAAATTCTGGACATAGAAAGGCATGGGTTTTTAATGCATTTTTTTCTCATGGCTTAGCATCTCTTGCTGTGGATAGAAACAGTTCAGGACTGAGGGAAAAGACTCCAGGGTTGCATGGGACAGCCTCTGGGTGGGATAGCCTCAGGGATGCTTTGTGGCCATGTCCTGCCACACATTGCATCCCACTTGTAAAGTGTGGGGCCAAGAGACAGTCATGGAATCACAGAAGAGTTTGGGTTGGAAGAGACCTTAAAGATCATCTAGTTCCAAGTCCCCTACCACAAGCTTCAGAAGTTCTCCCTTACTGACAACACAAAGCCGTTTATTTCCAGGTAAAACCAGGTTTCAGTATCACACAGGCAGGGTGATACACATCACAGAGTCACTTTCCTTTGTGTAGGTGTAGCTGTGAGAAAATGCCTTGATTACATTTTTGGATTTTCTCTATAAACAGGAAGGCTCACATCCTGGAATACAGAAGTAGGAAATCACTGAACCTGCTTTGGAATGGTTTGCTGCTAAAGTCAGTGATTAGGCTGAGACAAAGACAGCTTCAGAGGGATAAGAAATTAGGTCCGACCTAGTTACCATCAGGGTATGCCAATCCATCAATTGACTTAACTGTGCCTGTAAACTACTTTATCCAAATACATTTTTGACAGGTTTATACGCAGGAAAAAATCTTTCTACTATTAATACAGTTGATTTCCAAATCAAATCAAAGGTTAATATTTTAAAACAAGCACATGAATTTTAAAGGAGATTTCTTTCCTTCTTAATTAAGAGGCCACAGGACCCAAAAGGAAAGAATTACAAAAGGTGCAGACAAATGCGAAGGGGTATCTGGTAGCCAGGAAACTGAAGCCCTGGGGACGGCCCATGTTTGAAAGGCTGTGGAATTGCATCTACACTCTTAAGTGACAGATACCTTAGGAGCAGATCTAGAGAAAGAAAAATCAGACATGCCTTGTAACACAACCTAGTTCAGTAATCTTAGAAAATACTACAATTAGTAGGAATTGATCAGAGAGGTTTTCATCTGTTTCTGAAGAAAAATAGCATTGACACTTGAAAATCTGTAATAATTTATGGCAGTTCATAATATTGCAAAATCAATTCTACCATACCTTGAATTCCATTTTTGTTTTTCAAAGCCTTTTAAAATTAATTAATCCTTTAAACATTTTTGAAGTCTCTGGAGAACTGGGCAGATGATTTTTTGCTGTGCATCTATGGCAAGGAGATTTGCTTCAGGTTTAACTGAATAGTGGGAGAAAGAAACTGAGGACAAGTTTTTAATATAGTAATAAAAATTATCAATGAAAGCAATAGCTTTAGGTTAAGTAATAATAAAATAATAAAACCAATTAGGATTCAGTCAGAAATAGAATTCTGATTTTAGAAAGGCAGAAACTAACTATCCTGTCACTTATGTTTCCTCCATGATAAATTTAAAGTTTGAAATCATGGTTTCCCCCAGTGATACCCAAGTAATCCTAGAGTATAATGTTTCTTTAGGAAAAGTATAGAGCAAAATATTTTCAACATTAAAGAAAGTAAGAAAAAAAAAGAAAAAAAGAACAATTTTTGTTTTTTAATCTCAGCCTTAGCTCTGATGACCTTGCTCTAAGCACCTCACAGACTTTGAAATGGAGAACACAGCTTAAAAGGAATGATAAAAATAAGTTGAATCCTGTTGAGGTTCAAAGTTTTAAAATTAATATCTTTCAATACAAGATGAAACTTTGAAATGTTTGCCACTCATTCACTGTAATTCCCTCTGTAAAAATTCACTGTTCATATTTTCTATCAGAGGTCTTCAATATGATGAATTTATCTATGAATTTGAATCTGAAGCAAGCAAACTATGTTCAAACAATAATTCAACTCAATCAGATCTATTTCATCTCTTATTTTCAAGTGGTAAGGAATTTTTTTCCTCTCCATAATTCCCTAAGAGCTGCATAGCAGGGAAATCCTCAATGATTCATACTCCCCAGGCAGGCACCATCTCCCCGAGTGCCAAGTGCTGAGCGACCCCTGTGCCCTGTCTTGCTCTGAGTTTGCACTGAGTCTTGCTTCTATTTTGGTCTGAAATTCCACTGAAGGAAACAAGGCCAGATGCTCATTGAGCAGTCCACACACAAAATACAGTCCAAGAGAGGCCCAAAGGAATCAAAGTTGCCTCTCACAGAAAGGGAAGGAATCAGCAGTGAAATGTGGCAATGGAGAGGGAAGTGCTGTGACCTGGAAAGAAGGGAAGACACATAATGCATAAGCCACCACAGAGAATATAATTAAATACTATGAAGAAAGAAAAACTGGTAGACGCAGCACACCATGACCTGAACAGTGATTCTACAAAGGAGTCAATAAGCCTGAGAAACAGAGCCCCTAAGTATATAGGTAAAGAAAATGAAGCATGACAAGCTGAGGTAGAGAAGATATTCCAGAATTGGAATAAGTTGGGCAAAACTTAGGCAAGAGAAATCAGGAAAGCCTTTGGCTATGAGAGGAAATCCTTTGGAGCGCGCACAGAAGCCAAGATTCCTGACACTTATGGTTCTGAACACTAGCATAGCCATTAGTCATGCTGCTCCTTCATCACATTTAGTGCTAATGAGCACCTATCAGCCATTACTGCTGTCAGTAACTTCAGTTCATAAGTCAAACATTTATTGGGTAAATAAAACAGGTTCCCTTCTTGCTAATCTTGTAAGAGAAAATTAATATATTTTTATAGTTTTAGTGCAAGTTCTCTGTGTACAAATTTTTATGTTATTTTAGTAAGTGTTTTGTTTATGTCCTCAGCAATGTAAATAAGGGAAATGCAGCATGTTGCATACATGCATACATGCTTTTGAATTGTTGTGTAGGATTGACTAAATCCCTGTTGTTTCATCTTGAAACTTGTTGAAAGGTCTTTGTAAAATGGAAACACTGTATTTAATTTCTTAATAAAACATCAATTTAGAACCACAAATGAAAAAGGCACCTTCCCAGCAGGTGATAAAACTCAATAATCTTTCAGATAGCCATGTGAATTAGCTACAACAGTCTGTCACAAAGTTCCTACTTGTCCAGGGGATCCTCAAAGCTTAGCCTACGGCTAATGAAATTATTTTGTTGTGGAACCTAGATCCTATGTCACATTCAGGAGCACATGAGGGTAACCTGGGAGAGACCCTACATTTTAGAATGCAATCAAGTGTCATGTTTCCTGTGTCTGGCCTTACAGTCTTTGCCATCCTTACTTGCTTTTGTGATACCGTTTTACATATAATATCAGAGAGACAAGGCTGAAATCCCCCTGTACTGGCAAGCAGCCCAGTATCACATATCACAAGAGTAAATGAGATTGATAAATGCCTGCCTGCATGGAAACTAAACTCAGAGGTTGATGGTGAAACAATATAAATGCAAGAAATTTTATGTGATCTGTTTTAGGTAATTGGTCATTCAAATCCAGATAATTCTAATTTTTATCACTTATTGAGTAATTTCTAATGTTTTAAAACTTCAAAACCATCCTAATCTGTGTTACACCCTAATCTGTTTTAGTCTTGTGGTCCACATATATGATGAGGGCCTTTGTCACATTTTCCCTCTCCTGTCCAGCTGTGAAGGGCAGTGACAGAGAGGCCTATGTGGGTGTCTGACATCCAGCCTAGGTCAACCCACTACAGGAACAAAACTATTATCAATTACAAAACTATTATCAATTATTGATTTCAATTTGGTTGGAGCAAACTGTGGGAAGCAAACAGCTGACAATTACACTGTGCAGAAGGAAGCAGGGCAGGAGTTGCATTGCTGCAGACACTTGAAATTTCAGAATATTCCCACTGTATATTGCAACAAACTAAAGCACTCTCAAGGCTTTTAATGAAATAGAAAAGAGGGCAGAAGAGGAAAAAAAGACCAAAACTATATTTGTACCTACTATTTGAATGTTCACTTACACTGTAGTGAACCCGCATTGTGGTTTTCGATCTTCAATACTGAGAGCAGGAACTTTGAAAATATTTTTCCTTTCACAGGCACTACAAATGCTGTGGGTAAGAAAATCCTTTGTTTTGCTCAGTCTCTTGGCTGAACAGAAATTACCTTCAGGACAGGAAAAGGGATCTTTGTAAAAAGAATAAAAATGTGTATTCCAGTAGAATGTTTCAGTTTTTATAAACTTTTCCTTATTGAAAAAATGTATCATCAGAAAAATCCTGCTTATCTCTAGGAAAAAAAATCTTTCTTCACACATTTGTTTCAATTGCAAGCTTTGTCTCTATAATTAAATTATTTGTTTAGTACGCTAAATCTCTTCAAGGAATTAGCTCTGCATTAGCATTTCTATTAAATATTCTGTTTTCATGTTATCTTGAAAACACACTGGTTAAATTAGCAGCATTTAATTTTTCTACTGTTTGTTTTGAAGGCATAAGATTTTCTCTGTACAGATATCAATGAAACCTTTAGTAAGTAATTCAAATGTTTGGTTATTAAATGAAACTGTTTTTCATTTCAATTTAGAATTCAGCATTTGTTCATTTCTCTGATTCAGTGTTTGGAATCAATTGTTCTGTGCTGACACATAGTTTACTTTAATGCTCAACCTTAAAAAATGTTTCTACAACCATAAATCTATAAACTAAAAACATTTAGGAATGTAACCTGTGTTTCAATATTTGCCTTCTTCCAAACATGAATGTAAAATTCACACTTCTCAGGATCAAACACAAGCAGTCCAGTTGATAAGGTGTGATATGACAGCTGACTTAACCTTACCACCCACCTCAAGCTGGGATACTTGAAATATTAGTGGAGTAAGAATGCCTAGACTTAAAGCCAGAGATAAAGTTATTCAAGTAAATTTCTACATTTATTATTTTACAATGTCAGCACAATTCCAAATTGTCAAATTGCTGTCTGATTTTGATGAATGAAGATAGCCATGTTCTTTTTCCAGACTTTTTTCTTTACCCATTCAGCTATTTGCAAGATACTCTTCACTTGACATAATTTTGTTTTGTTGATTTTCAGGAATTGCTGGGTTTTTTTGAAAATACTCAGTTATTTGCTAAATAATATATGTGGCAGAGTTTTCTCTCCACTATACTAATAAAGATTAGAAGGAAATAGAGCTCTTGTGATTAAATTTGCTTGTAAGAGGATAATATATTATAAACCAGCAGCAATAATGTCCTGTTACAATTAAAATACAAGAATTAAATGATCACTTTATGACAAAACATTTCATAAACCATGAAAAATAATCTCATTAAGAAGTATAAACTTAATAAAAAAAAGAGTAGAGCTCCATATGCCAAAGGTTTCACATGATTTTGATGTTAATATATAAAAGCAGCTACAAAAATGGAATTAAATGCCAAGTCATACACAAATTTAAAGGGATATGTTGTCATGTATTAGCATAATTTGTATTAATTCCTGTTGTCAAATATAAATAAATTTCAATAGTCATTTAAGTCTTATGCTAATACTCAACTCAATCCCTGTTTCTTAAAAAAACTCTTTATTAAAAAAACCAAACCCTAATCAAGTCACTTTGGCATAATTTATAAGTATTAATAAGTGCAGATAAGACATCAGTGACTGTAAAATGCTGTAATCTGTCTGCAGATGTCAGATCACACTATCACACACCTGAAGATGTGGCCTTTACTTATTTTCCTGTAGGAAATGTGTATGATACCCCCTTTGATGATAAACAGCACATTGGTCTTAGGCTTTCTTGGCAGATGCTCTCTAGAATTCTAGAACTAAATCAGAGATAGTTATTTGGGGGAAAGCAAAAAAGGAGTAAGCTAAGAACAAAGGTAAAGTATCACACAGAAAAGGACATTTCTGTATATACATGAGCAATTAATCAGCTATTATGGCCACCATGTCTGTCAAAAATTTTTAAGCTAAGACATCCCAGAAGACTAAAACTCTGAATCAGGTAGTGATGAGTGATGAGTGAGAGCAGAAAGGCAGTGGGGAGTTCATAAGGCTCAGAGAAGAGACTCCTTTTTTTGTGTCAGAAAATGCACTGTACTCTTATCCACAGCAATCTTTCACATCATCTTCATTTTTGTAGAGTAAAAAAAATACTATGATTTGAAAAAGTTTTGAATGTTTTTGATCAGGTATTTGCTTTTAAATGAGAACATTCATTATTGCCAAATATCATGATGAGTTTTAATCTGATACAGAGGACAAGTTCCATACTATATTTAAATGTGGGGTTACTCAGAAAATGTTATGTTTATATATTATCTACCATGATTTATAAATTATTTACCATGAGAATTGCTCTTCTTGGCAACAATATCCATTTATTGGTGTAATAAAATAGCTCAGTGTAAAATCTCTCAATGCAAAGTACAATCATAAATAGGATAAATATTATTTAATTTAAATAAACTAGTCCTATATTTCCCTCTCTCCAAGTCTATTTTTTCCCTTTAGATTTAAATAAGGTGTAATTTGTCTCTACAATATATTCTAACTTTGTGTTCATTTGAGTAATTTTTTCTTTTGCTGTCAGTTTCAGTGAGATCTTAGTGCTTTACAGAGTCTCTTGATTTTTCAGATGAATATTATAATAAATTCCAAAAACTCCTTATGAAGTTTTAGTTGCAGCAATAATATCAACAGTAAATCAAAGCTAATCCAGGAAATTCTTGTCAATGATCTGGTCTTCCTTGAAGGTTTTGGACAAAACGTGAAATAGTGGTTGGGACAGTGTCTTCCCGTTAATATGTCACTTTAATTTTCTATCTTAACTTCTTTTGTCAAGTCTACAAGTTGTTAGACTGGTCGGATATACTCAGGTGATTTCAGGATACTCAGGATACTCAGGAGATAACTGCTTTATCTTACGTGTTTTATGCAAAGAATCTCAACTGGTGCCTGAACTTAACAGTAACTTACAGTAACTTTGTGAATTTCTGTTAGAAAGAAATAAACCTCAAATGTCAGCCAATGAAAATTCATGGTATCTCAGTAAGTACTGAATATCTCAAAACTAGATTTTATGCTTTCTCTGAGAGAGGTGTTACCAATCCAAGATGAAAGAAATGGAAGTTTATGAAGAAAGTGTTTAGTTATTTGAAGAATAACTGCAAAGAATTACTCGTAAAAACGGTGTTTATTGCTTTGTTTAATGAAATGAATCCTAAGTAAATTTGTTTCCATATTTGTCACTTTTTACAATTTTAAAACATGAGCAATAAATACAGTAATCATAAGGGTTTATTCTGGAAGACGCTGTATTTGCATTATTGTGAGGACCACTAAATAACCTAAATATGAAATGTATTGCAGACAATTCTGAGTCAGCATAAATTATAAAATCAAGGCACATGTTCTAGAAAATATATTCAATGAAAACCAAAACACACTAATGTGCCCAGCAATCAGTATGAACTAGGTAGATGGTCTCTTTCTAGAAACTTTCCAGTAAGAATACTTATATAAAATTTTGATGCTGTATGGCTAAATCTGAAGCTGAATTTATAATTTACACTTCAGGAATAATCTGAGAAATTATGCACAAAAGAAGTTGCTGTTGCCAGAAGGTGTTTGTATTATTTCTTAAATCCTCAAGATAAAAGCTTCATTCATAAATTATTGTTTGAACAGTTCTTGAATGAATGTACCTTAAAGTGAATGAGTTTGTCACAAAAAACCCACGTGGAATTAACAAGCTAATACCATTTAAAGAACATGACTTGGCACTACTTGAAAGCAGAGCCATCTCTCATAGGCACACATTCCCGTTTTTATATTAAAGTATATTTTAGGTGAAATAGAATCAAGAGAAGATCATGAAATGAAAGAAGAAAAACAGTTGTCATTCTAAGTGCTTCTTGGATTTAGAAGTCATGTTATTTTAAAACTAGGCTGTGACTCTGTAGAACAACAGTTGAGCTAAAGCACAGAGTGGAACAAAGCTTTTGCTGGGAAAGTTTGTCAAATAGAATAGCTAAGTGGTTCTTCCTGTTGGAAGAAAAGAAATTGGGAAATTATTTGGCTTGAAGTGAGATGTGAATTTGGCACATTTGCCATTAGTGCCTGGGTATAAAAGAGCTATAATTTCCCCCTAAACTTAACGATAAACGTGGCACATGTAAACTAAGAGAAACATAAAAAGGATTTTCCTGTTTTCACAGATCAGTACAAGTTCTGCTTTTTCAATACCTCTTATGCACCTCCAGATGGGGCAAAATAGATTTTTTTTCAGACCTGTACTGTTTTCCATGAATTTAAAGAATATCATGTACCTTGCAGATCTGAGTGAAGGATTTGTACATATGAAAGAGTAATACTTTTCATTTTACTGGCTTATGCAAAACACAAGTAAACAAGTAGTTTACAAATCATAAGTAAACAAAAAGTAGTTACATCTTATGAAAATGTCATAATGGTATACTTCCTAAAAGATCTGAGAAGAGGCTTGTCATATTTTGGACAAGTCTTCATAGAAAACCTGAAGAGATGTTAGTTGCTCAGATATTTGGCTTTGGAAGGCGGTAAGGCTGGTTACTGGTTAATGAAAGAATATAAATCTCCTAGACTAGATCTGAATTCTTACAGCTTTAGTGTTCCACCAGGGCTTCAACAAGCAAGAGTTTTAATGTGCAAAGACCTTATCAGCAGTATCCTTTCAGTATCTCATAATTTAAAATCAAAATTGGCTTAATGGACTGGATGAAAGGTGGTGTTTACAGCTAGTGAGGAGCAAAACATTGATGGACTAGTGGAATTTAAGTTTTTCTGAAATAATGGCCTTCAGCAAACAGTATTATTGTTATAATCCAATAGGGTGGAATAGGTGAATAGAGTGGAATGTTTTTCAAAAATAAAGAATTAGTTGATGTTATGAATATGCAGAACCCAGTTAAATTATTAACTTTTGTCCTGCCCCCAGAGACAATCTTCTGGTTAATGCCTGCCACTGCAGAAGATTTCTGCAAATATGTTACAGGATTTCAAGTTAATGCCACTTACTGAAATAGGCTCCTTGGGAAGTGAGTATCTGTATTCCCAATTTCAAGAGGTATCAGCTGGTTTAAAAATTTCAGGGTGCTTACAGAGCACTCAGATATGTATTGCAAAACTTACATAGAAAGATCTTCTGCCTGGATGTTGTTTTCACTGACCAAAATCTTGATAAGGATAACCAAGCACCTGAACGGCAGCCTTCTTCTAGAGGTCTCCCTCATATTTTCAACCTGGCCGCACAAGGAGTTGCTGAAATTTGTTAACTTGAAAACTAACACAAAGTACACGTTTTAGCACTGCAATGGGACTATTGTCTGCCTCATTCCAGCTGGCAATTTAATACATAATTTTGGAATGATCAGACATCCTGCAAACCATATATAAAAGACCTCTTATCTCTCAGATAGTAGTGAGCCCCTGGACAAAAATATCAAGTATTTCAGGGTGAGATTTTTGTTGCTGGGGCTTGTTTTGTTTTGTATTTACTTTTTCATCAAAGAATCTTCTTGATAGAAATCAAGCAGATCAAATTATGGGCCAATTATTTAAAAAAAGTTCCATTAAATAACAAAAGCAAAAAAGAAAACATAAATTACTTTAAGGTAAATCTGTCAGTCTTTCACTGCAGGGTGCCACTTGAATGTGTGGCATTTTAGCACCATGTTTGATTGTGTATTAATGTTTACATTTTTTGTTCCCAGGAGACAGAAGTTTTCCTGTTCTAAGCAAAACAGTAACTAAATCGGTGTTCTTGTAACATATCGAACATAAAAGGTGCTAATGTTTAAGGGAAAGGGAGGACTTTGAAAAGAAAAGGGAGGTAAAAATTAATTCTACCCGTCTGCTTCAGTTTTTGTCCTCCAGCCATATCCATTTTTAAATATCTAGTTAAAGGCTTCCCACTGTTGTTTATGCCTGGACTACCTTTTCCCATAATGCACTCAAATCAGCAGGGTTTGACACTGCAGTAGATAGTTCATAAAAATACTAGTTCAATAGTGGGCATTTGGATGACCAGCCTAGATCCCGTGATCTGAGTGCTATTTCACGTCCATAAAAACCTAAATGGTTAAAATTAGGAAGAATAAATTTGATTGTAGATCAAGCTGGTAAAAGTGAAGGAAAAGGGACTTCGAAGAAAAGCCTCAAGTGTATTTGTAGCATGAATGTTAGAGTGAGGGGAAAAAGGGACACTGAGGTAAAAAGAATGTAGACCATAATTTCTGGAGTTAAAGGAGTGCAAATAATGTTGAATAAAAGGAAGGACGAGGCAACTTGTCTATTGATAGACTAGAATAGGAAGAGCAGGTGATAAATCATCTCACACAAAGAGGTAAATGAGTGCTGTAGAGGAACAGAGAAAAGAAGAGAAAGTGAAGTGATAAATGGCTTGGAGATTAAACAGGCAGATTAGTTAGGTAAATAATTATTGAGTGCCAGTTTTAAAAGCTCACTGCATTTTAAATTTTAATTCAACCTTCACATCTAGCCTCTCACAAAACTTTATTATCCATAGATATATATTTATATCTGGAAGAAAAAACTTCTGAAACACAGTTACAAGCCTTTTATGTCTATGTCATAAGAAAGTTTTCTAGCTGCAAAGCTGGGGCTGGACTCTGCCTAACAGCTGACATCTCATGAATTAAGGTACTATTGCCATTCCAGGAGGTAAGAAGAAAAAGGAGCCCCTCCTTCTGAAATGAAGAGCTTTTCATTCAGTCCCATTACAGTAGCAGCTTCATGCCTCTATAATTTGACTTTTCATGGAGAAAACACTTTATTCCAGGTCTTGGCACTGTAGTGTTCTTTGATATTCAGCACATGGGTGTAAAACCACAAACAAAGGCTTCGTCATCTCCTGGGGACTGAATTCTTCCCAGCCCCAGTGCCCCGCCCGCCCTGCTAGCCCCGGTGTCAGGCAGCCCGGTCTGCTCCGGCTGCAGGCGCTGGATCTGCCAGCCAGGTGGGCGCTGCAAATCCAGTCTGTGCCGAGCACCGATGGAGAGTCGGGAGGGGGTTTAGCAGGGAGTTCTTTGGTTATTTGTCCCAGAGGAATCTGGGGGCTAAACCCCAACAGAATGGGGGGGCATCAGACTTTTAAGGGGGGAGCAACGATCAATGGGAACAGGGTTCAGGGGCAGGATCAGGGAGGAGCGACGCAGGGAGACCCAACGGGAACGGCCAGAGGAGGGGAAAGGGGAACAGGCCAATGGGACATCGAGGAGCAAGGAAGATTCTGGAACCCCACACATGTGCAAACGGGAGGGGAAAACAACATACCAATCAACATAAGAGGACTAACATAACTGCAAAGTCATGGTGCTGAGCCATGTCTAAAACAGGGGGGAACACTACACCCAGGCATCCCACCAGTCTCTCTGGGTACTTTGGGGTGAAACCCCCTCTTTAGCCACCCCCGGGGCAGCTTCAGCCACTGCCACACATGGGGGTGTTATCCTACACATCCCACACTGAGGGACAATCCCAACCTTTTCAGTAAACAGTATTAGATCTCAAACATTTATCCACTAAATCTGAAATAATTTTTTACATATTTTCATAAGTTGATACTGAATGTAGGCCCTGACCAGGTCTGTCCCCAGTGCATATTTCCTAGGAAAATAAGAGGCTTGCTTGGACAGAGGCAGCTTTCTCTGAAATGAGCTTGATATTTAGCTAAGAGCTAAGTCAGTTCTGGAACTTGAAGAGGCATTGAGAGACAGGTTATAGAGTCAGTTCTTTGGATGAAGTTCAGGAAAGTAGAAAAGATATTAATGATGGAATAGAATAAAAGGTTTAATGACCCATCTTGTACCTGGTGAGAATGATCCAGAGCCAATAGTCGAAAAATCTCCTTGCTCATTCACTCTAATGTCTCTACTTGGAGCCTTACAAGTATAGGTAAATAGTAGGTTCATTAGAGATGGGTGTGCAAAGAACTGGCTCAGATCCATGGTCCTCAGTGTTTTCATAATATACTTAATGGTTTCTGCTTACACTTAAAAAGCTTTTGTAGCTTAAACATTTCCTTATCATAGTGATCTGCAATCCAGGAGATAAGATTGATGTTTTAAGACAGCTAAATACAACCTTTTTATCCTAGATAAAGCAGAAATCTAACTTTTCAGAAAAAGAACATTTAAGCAAACTAGAATAACACTAATGTAAAGTATTACCATAATATAATTCCCACTTCAAATACACACCTTCCTTTGGGATTGTGCCCATGTAAATACTGCCACATTTTCTTTTTTTAGATTTCACCAGGCATGTGAAGTGGATATTGAGATACATTGCTGAATTTAAGACAAATTATTGAAAACCTTATTTGACTGAGGCCCAGCTGTCACAGTCTTCTTTTGCCCTGCCATAAAGGAGGTGAGACTCCTGCCCCTGTCCTTCCCTTGGTTCACAGCCTTCCACTAATTCTGCACATGTGCATATTTCACTTTTTGACATCATCAAGCTGGCAAGTGTCTCATCCAATTTTCTGGAGCAAACCAAGGGTGCTGGCATGGCTTTCTTGAATGGTAAATATCATCACTGAGTGTGTAACACCTGAGAATGTTGCCTCTAACATCTGTCCACATGCTGCAGGACTATCTGGCATATCCACAATCTGCTAGCAGGAAAATAAATTTAAAAATACCAAAAAAACAACAAAAGAAACAAAAACAGTACACAAAACCAAGCATTCACTAACTAAAGTTGTCTCTCTTTAACAAATACAGAAATATGACCATACCTGCTTCGAAAAGTAAACAATGAGATCAGTTATGCTGCCCACACACTGCCTCCTGCAAAGCTGCAAACATGATACAGACACAGAGGAAGAAATTCTGTCAAATTTCATGTGGCTACTGTTGCTTGGAAACCACTTCCTTGGTAACTACAATGCATTCTCAGCACGACTCAGTATCAATTTGTCTCTGGCTCTGAGTCACACAAACCTGCAGTACGGTGTGAAGAGAGAGCAAGAAAACAAAAAATCAATAACAACAAAGTTAACCTGAAGAAAAAATGAAAGAGTGAGCAAAAGATTTCTTACTGCTGTTGTTTCAAATGTATCTAAATGAAAAATAATGTAATCTGAAATTTATCTGGATTTTTAAAAAATATTGTTTGGAGGAGAAATCATTTATATATGTCAGAAAGTGTGTCTTGAATCATAACTGTGAGGTTGGAGACAGGTTCTTGTGTGGCTCTGGAGAATTGGCGCTGAGCCTGCTAGTGAAAGTTGGCTGTCACTGGTGTTTTCTCTGTTCCAGTTTATCAGGACATTTGTTGCTGAATCCACACTATATAATGCAGTTAAAGAAAAGATGTGTTAAGAATAACTCACTAGTATTTTAAACATAATTTCTAAAGAACATTGTTGTAAAAAGAAGACATAAACCCTAGAGTCCTTTCCCATACTGCTCCAGAGGAGTGGCTCATGGATACTGCTGCTAAACCAGCAACAGTTTTCTTACTGCTAAAACACAGTGATCTTTCTTTTAGAACTGTTGATTTGAGCTCTTTGCATAGAATGCAAAATTTGGTTTATTCATTGTCTCACACCAAAAATCTTGTCTTCTGCTTACCTGGACCTCCAACTTCTCTTTTACAACTGGCATGTATTAAGATCCACTTAGTAAAAAGTTAGGATCCAGTAACTAAGGTTGTTAATTTGGCCCCTGTCCGAATTAAGGTGCAAATGAGACCACATGCCCGTGAAAATAGTATGGGGGTTTATTTGATAGTAAATATGGGGGAGAGAGGAGAGAGAGGGAGGGAGGAAGAAAGAAATAGGAAATCGGTGGGGGAGGGACAGAAAGAGAGTAACAAACACAGAATAAGAAAAACACCACCACTCCGTGGATCCCAGCGATGGTCCGATGATCCTCTCCAGACAGTCTTCTTGGTGGTAAAGGTTCCCCAGAAAAGCCTGGAATCTGATGGGTTTATACACCCTCAAACTAGGTATCAATGTCCAGGCATGTCCCCCTGGGGAAAGGTGGGGGGCAGTCTCTTACAGCAGACTCTGGGTTTGCTGCATCACATGCAGTCCTGAGGTGCAGGCTCCAGGAATGACTCTGGGGGCACTTCGGGGGCCTTTGATGGATTAAGGCACCCCTCAGCTGCCTCTCATGTCAATGTCCTGTGGATGTGGCCTTCCCAAGGTTGGGGAGCTCCATAGCCAGTTTGTGTAAGGGAGGATGGGTTCATTGCCCTGAGCAGAGGTTACAGCACACTGAAACTTCCTCCCCTCACCTCGGCTGGGGGAAAATCTGAGCAAACCTGCTCCCAGCAAATGGGTCTGTGGGCTACAGCCTCCCCCATCCCAAAGCAAGCCAGAGATGATTTTTAGCACGGCTGTTGGGTTTGGCTCACGTTCTTTTCTTTGTTTGCTTGTTTGTTTCTCCCCGGGCCTGTGGTTGATGCAAGAATGAGTTTTCCCTTTATCTAATCTCAGTAGTTTGACTTACAGTCCAAAGTCCCAGCCAGGTATCTTCAGGAGGCTTTTTGGTTGTAGCTTCTTTTTACAGTTTTGGTTATGATGAGCAGAACTTTCTATCAATATTTGAGGCAGGAACTATTTCAGTTTCTGACAGCATGTAAACACCTCAACACAGTTTTTGTTCATGGACTACATAAAGGAAATCTAATTTTTATATTAAACAAATAGAAGAAATGCTGTAGTTAATAGCATCAGCCATTTGGTTTTTTTCAGTTTATCTTTTTCTGGGAATTCTATCAGAGTCATTATTGTGTCATCACAGGAGACACAAATTAAGTAAAAGGGAAAAAGAGAGGAAACACTGAGAATTAATGCCACATTAAGAATACTATCACTATTCTTACAGGCAGGCAAAGGAGGCTCACCAGCAAAGCAGGCTCACCGTCTGTACAGTCCAAAAACATTTGTGCACTGAAGGTTCCTTTTCATACAGCTGGAAGTGATTAGGGTGGCAAAAAGGAGGCATCACAACCTCTCTACTTCTTCCATTTATCTTAATTAGCTTAGGATAGAGTGACTCTAAGAAAGCATGAAAAATAAATAAGAATATTACAGAAATAATTTAAATTACTCTCTTTCTCTGTGCAATGAACTACGCCTTCTGTGTATGTCTATTTAAATATATAGACTTCTATCTGTACATAGATTTTACACACACTTGCCTTTTCAAGGACAGTAATAAATTTGTTTTCTACTTTTTTGCAGACAAAGAATTAACTGGGTGAAGTTATTTTGTTCTTACAGAAGGACCATCAGCAAAAAATATTAATAGTGCCATTTTAACACCCTTAGTTCAATCATGCCTTCCACCCACACTCCAAATGGCAAACGATATATGTAAAATACGTCTCTTTCAGGAATTCAGGAACTTACTGAGTCAATGCAAACATTGGTGTTAAACTACAATAATATACTCATCCCATTTCCTGGTGCTCTTTCCTGGACTAAATACAGGGAGAAATCAAGAAATCTGAAAGTTAGAAGATTTTTTCATTTGTTCTTTGGAAATACAGATGTTTGTATATCTTCTCTAGTATATGTGGTTGTGGGGAGAGGGCAGGAGGATTTCCCTGGAATACTGGAAAAGATATGATGGAGAGATGTGATAGATCTAGATAACAACAATGGAAAGGGCACTCTCTCTTTTGGTGTTGACAACCTGCATCAGTACTAGTTTCTCTTCAAGTATAGTGTCTTAATTCAGAAAAAAAAATTGAGAAAGTCCAGAGGAGTTTAATTGATATTATATGTGTTACTATTCTCAGGTAGTTGAAATACTTCTTCAGCATATGTTTATGGTACTTTGAGAATGAATAACAACAGAGGGAAATGCCAAGTCTTCCACACTGCTGAGATAGTACTTAAAATGCTTTGGCAGTACTCCTTCTCCTCCCTGTGAACTTTAGTTACTCTATCCAAAAGCACTAAGTAGCCATTAGGATCAACACTATTCAGACACTGATGCCATGAAAGCTCTAGACTTGAATGTGAAGTTGTAGGTCTCCTGGTGCATAATTATTATTTCCAAACTATTCTTGGATGAAAATCAGGAAGTTACATATCTGTAAAAACAAACCAAATGAAACAATTCCAACAAGAATCAAAGCCAAAAGCACAAAGTAAATTGGACCAACATGGGTTTTCTGTTATTTTTTTTAAGAAGTTTTCAAGAGTTACATATGCCAGAAATGCACATGTAATTCTTCATTCTTCTCCTGACAGCATTGTGGTACTATGAACTTAAGTACTGCAGTCAGACTACTTCCTTACTTTAGAAGAGAGAAAAATTCTTGAATATATCATGTTCATGTGTAAAAGTTTGCCACTGTGATTTCATACCTAAATTTGTATCTTGTAGAATAATTACATATCTTAAAGACAATAATGTATAAATGTAAATGCTTTCCTAATCAAAATCCTTGCTTCTGGGCCTAGCACTTTTTGAATATTTTGCCATTGAAGTCACGATAAAAAAAAAAAAAGGCAAATATTAAACACATGTGAAAATGGGCATCCAATGCATAGGATGTTAGGCTTGCACCTTGCACACAGGCTGCTTCAGTAAGCACCATGCAAAACTGATAAAACCCAGGGGGTGCTGAGTATTTCACATGATCAATTCCTAACTCAATATAGTGGGCTACTACAAAATCAGGGTGCCAGGTTTTGCTGAGATGTTGTCCCTCAGGGTCACTGTGGGAGAGCCACTATAATACCCTGATCTGTAGGCTGGGAAATGTGGAGGCAACAGGTTTATATTCTTGTCATAATCATGCCCAGTGCTGACTGGTACCAAGGTGATTGCATCTATCAATCTGCAATGATTTGAAAACCTATGTTTAGAGAAGTATTTTATCCCTAATGTCTTCCATTCTGCATTTTGAATGGAAAAATTATGTTCTGCAGACTGCAAAAAATTCATATAACATGAACCAAATCAAGACACTATATTTGAAGTCTCTATACATTGATGTTTATCTTCCCATCTCCAAATAGCAGATAAATGAGAAACTGTCAGTTTGGACTACATTCGGATTTCCCTACAGCACACCTGTTACAGTCTGGTTGAAACACAGAAGAGCAGAGGAAACTAAGTCCCTGCAAGTCAAGTGGATCAATCCCAGAAAAGTTAGAAATATATTAAAAAAACATTATTAAAACAAATAAGGTTAGATGTTGGCGCCAAAAAAATGGTACATTTTGTTTAATACTAAAAGAGGAAGTGATGAAGAAAAGGAGGGAGGGAGGGAGAGAGGGAGGGAGGAAGGAAGGAAGGATGTGGGAGGGGTGGTGGACAGGGAGAGAGTGATGGGGGTTAGGGGGAACCATATCACCCATGCAAGAATCCCAGCGATGTCTCGTTGCTCCTCTCCATCTTGTCTTCTGGTGGTGAGGGTCCCTCGTCTCCGCCACACGCCAAAGAGCACAGAATCCCCTGGGTTAATCTACACTTTTGCCAGGTGGGAACGCCCATGTGTCTCCCTTGCAGGGGCCAGTTTGACACTGACCCTTGGAACACTGAGGGTCTGTTGCATCATCTCTGGCGCTCTGGTGCAGGGTCTGGGGATCCCTTTGGGGGGGCCTTTGGTGGGCCATGACAGCCCCTCTGCTGTCCTTCACATGGATGAGGCTTCTCCCTGCATGAAGGGGCCCACGGCTGAGCTGGTCTGTGCAGTGAAGGATGGGTGTTCACTGCCTGTCATCAGAGACTTTTTCACTACCCACCCAAAAACTCCTCCCCCCACCCTTTGGTGTGAGGGTCTGTGTGAGCTGGCAGCTGATAACTCCAGGGCTGTGGTCTCCACCCTGAAGGTTTTCTTTCTCCCCCATCCCTGCCTCCTGCCCTGAGTTTATCTCGTCTCCATCTCAGTGAGCAGTTCAGGGCCTCAGTCAGGAGGCCTATACAGGGTGTGGTGGTTTCTCTGCAGCTTTTGTATTAGTTTTGCTATAATAGGCAAAGGTGTTTCATTTTTATGTAATAAATTATAATATTTCACTCTCCAACAACACCAAATAACAACTTTCTTCAAGAGGAGCCCATCTAGTCAGGAAGGGATAAATTCCAAGAAATACTTTAGACAAAGAAAAGAATGGAAAAAATAGAAGCCTGACTTAACAAAAATACTTTCTTATTATCTCATAGGATCAGAGTCTCTGTCAGTTACTCTGTCTTTAAATAGATAAATAGTGCCACTTCTGGCATATTGTTGGCTTGATTGAAGGAAAAACATCTAGCTTTTAAAAAGTCAGAGTTTGTGTATTTGATTTCTCAGAGGATTCATTTATGTCTACAGTCTATAGGATTGAATTGAGGTAATTATTCTTGCCTTTCAGGCATTCACTTGCAGGCACAAGAGTGTGAAGTTTTTAATGTTTGCTATACATCGGAGGGAGGAATTCTTTCTACATGAAATGAGTAACAAACTTCCATTTATATTTTGCCATGGTGGAGATCAAGGTGTTAACTTGTTACCTCACTGTGCAAGAGATACTGGATTTTTTTGAGATGAAGTACAGCATGATTAAACCTATTTCAAATACGGTTTCATTACAGAATTTTGTCAGTGTTGTCTGTGAAGTGTTCCAAAGCATTCTTAGAAAGCTTTATGGCTCTTTGATATTAGAATACATGGATAAATTTGCAAAAGAAATATATTCATTAGATGAGGTTCTTGTGAACAATTTTTGCACAGACAAAGCTAATTAAGAAGTGTTTTTCACAGAAAAACTGCTGAAATAACAGGGACTTGTAGTCGGAGCAAGGATTTACACAAAACAGGGACAAATATCCATCTCTCTTGTACCTTTGGTTGAAGTCATAATCAATGGGATATTAGTATTCTGTACTATTTCCCATACTACTTTAAATATGCATCAAACTAATGAAGGGTTATTTGAAATATTGCCCATGACATTAATGAATCAGGAAGAACAACATCTCAAACCTTTGGCTCCCAGCAGCCAGCCCATTGTTGCTTTCTGATGTTTTCACAAACTTAATTTGCATGGTCCTTATTTGTTTCAGTTCAGAATAAAGAACAAATGTCAAACCCCTCTAACTTTAATAGAGCTTCAGTTTTTCAGGTGGGCTTCCCTACTATTTCTGAAGACTTTTCCTGTGGCCCAGAGGACTCACATTACCATAGACAAAATCCAGACACAGTCCCATGTAATACAGCTCTTCTCCAAACCCGCATAAATGGGCAATTTGTCTAAACTCTGGTTAAACCTTTCCCTGGGATGCAGGGAGCCCAAGCACAGTCAGCTCCAGGCAAGGATTGATTTGCAGAGGAGTACACTGGCCCATTTAGGCCAAACCAAGACCCTGTATTTCCAAACATTCTTCTAAACTCCAGGCAAGGAGCACAGGTGGCCCCTTTAAGGAATTAAGAAAAGTAACTGGGAAAGACCAGAGAACATCAGTGGGCAGTGGGAGCAGCTATTACAGTCGTAAAGCTGGGAAATTCCAAGGAAATATTCACAGAGTCTTAATAAGACTCATTATTTCCAGACTATGGCCTCACCTCTCCTGATACTTGCACTTTACCCCAACACCATATCATCTTCTCTCATGTCTCCCAAGTAAAATGAATTTTTGTATTGTACCTACTCTTGCCCATAATTCCCTTTGGATTTCTTCCCATTTACAGTGTATGTTTTATCTCCCTCACTGGATAAATTTAAGGGGAGGAAAATGAAGTTGCTATCATATTATCCTTTTCCCTTGTGTCCTTCATCCACCACTCCATCCATTATCATAAATCCCATGACTATAAGTAAGTAAAAGTTACTAGTTTTTCTGCTGTCTCTAACTAAAGTGCAACAGAACTGGTGACACTTTTAGCAGACAAGTTTCAAAAAATAATGGCAAGAAATTAGCTGAAAGCTTAAAAAAAAAGGTTTCTCCCTTATCAAATAAAAATTGACACCCTAGTTGGCACAACAATTCTCTGACCACTTCAGTCTCCTGTCTCCTAATCACCAGGATATTCATGTGACCACAGTCTCAAAGATCTCTTCAGTGTATATTTGTGTCCCACAATTTCCTATGCAAAGTGGCTCAGACCATCACAAATGATCAAATAATTTTCTAAAGCAAATACTTTAAAGCTAATGAAAATAAGAATTCAGCTAAAATGTAGGGTCTATCATAAGGTTATTTGCTTTTTTTTTTTTGTTTTCAGCTTCCTAAATAATAGCACTCCTATAACTGATATTGTCTGTGATACTTCTGTTAACACTTCTAATATAACCAAATGCAAAATGTACAGCCGAGAGTCAGAGATGTTTCTTCTCATGTTTTAAAACTTTAGTGGCATCATTAGTCAGGTAAAGAGAGAAAAGAAAGGGAGATACAGCAGAGATCAATAAAATTATGAGTATTATGAGAAAGCTTAACAGCAATACTTACTCTTTGCTGTAATAAAATGACTAAGATACAAATTCAAACAGAAATGAGAAGCAACATCACACAAACTGAACTATGGAGATTATCACTAATACATGGCATTGATCCAGTTTATGTGTATTAAAAAAAAAGTATATTTATGAATTTATGGAATGAAAATTGGGAAAAGTACAGCTTTTCCTTTACTATCCTTAAAAAGTGACAACTATGTGATAATATATTGACAGAGAAGGGACCTGAGAGGTAGCTAAGACAGCAGTTATTAAGATGGAGGACAGCAGCTGCCTGAAAAATCAAGTAAAAATTGATTCCTTCATGCAGTTCCTGTCAAAACAGGAGCAAATCACAAAGCAATGTGTTACTTGTATGAAAAAAAAACTAGCTTGAAATTTAAAGCCTAAACCCCCAGAAAATGCATAGCGCTTAAGGATCTGATTCACACTGTTGCAGATAAGTAGTCTTTTGTTTCATGGAATAGAACTAAATGCTTGAACTCAGAGTTTTTTTTCCATAAATGAAGCTTATTTCTTCAAATAATATGAATTGTTCTAGATACTTAATTTTCTTAATATTGGGATTACATTCATTTCAGATTTCCACAAAACTGAGTGAAGAGATAGTCCAGTCAAAAATAAAAATTTTCTTTCAGTCATTCCTCTTATGCCACAGCATTGTAACCATATAAATACAAAAATACCCATAATTTTAGGAAGTACTTGCATAAACAATGAACTTAATTATGTTGCTTGTATTGAACTGAGTAATCCCAGTTGCACTGAATTTTCTATACCTTTATCAATTAAGTGAAAAAGAGAAATAAGGCAAAAAGAACAATTTGATTTTGGAACAATAATCTGTGAACAGACCACTCCTTTTTTTTTTTCCTCCTTGTTTTCTTTTTTTGTTTGTTTGTTTTTTGTGTTTTAAAGAGGACTTTTTTACCACTGGGTGTTGCTTAAACACTGCCATCATAAGTCAAGAGAGACTTTCCCCTTTAGCTGCTGCCTCAAGCCTTGCTGGTACTGCCTAACATAAAACTGGTGTCACAGTTACAAGGTCGCACCACAGACCTGCACTCAGCTGATTGTCCCCAGGTCTCTCAGGCCACCTTCTGCAAAGCTCATGCTTTCCAATCGTAGTAAACTAATACTCTCAGCAAAAATGTGAATATGAACCCAAAATTAATATTCTCTTTTACAGTACTACAAAGGGTCCTTTTAAAATATTCTTCTGGATTCTGTGGAATCATCAGATTTAGTCAAGAAATTCTGGTGTTTCCAAGTCTGACAAGAATTCAATTTAGTTTGTTGAACTATTTTCCTACCCAGGAGTAGCTCAAACAGAAACAAAAAACAGTCAGTAATTACGGTCTACATTAAACTTTACTGTTCAAAAGCTGACCCATGAACACTCTGGTTCTTCATTAAAATCAGCTTTAAAAAACCTTTTTATTTTTTATGAACGTCCAGACTATACATGAACTTTCCTGAGGTCCAGCTGGTCAAGTAGAGCGTATTAGCTTCCAGACTCCTCATAGGCTATAAGATTCAAATTTTAAAGCCTCAAAATGGTTTGTCCCAGACTCCTGACATTTTCACTAACTTCATTTGAAATGGTGATATATATGTACATTTCTTTGACCCTCACTTGTGTATGTCTTCTCCCTAAAATACTCTAAAGTCAAAAGAAAGTTGCAAACACCATTGCATAAACAGTTTTTTTTTTTTTAATGCAAGCACAGAAAGGGCAAGTTTAGCAAATTGCCTGGGTAAGAAAACTATTTGTTAGAATACTCTTAGTTTCAAGTCTTCACATGAACAAACCTTATTTAGACCTTGCATTTTGAAAATGTGCTTTAAATTAAATTAAATGCAACTCTCCTGTGCACTGCTGGTAACAGACAGAAGTAATTTAAATCTGTTTTAAAAATCAGGTGATAGGACACATGTAAAAAAATCAAGATAACCATTAAGAGTCTGCAATTTTAAATTAAACCATTGGGATACAGGATATTCTCTCATTTGAACAGTGAAACAGCTGGAACATTCACAGACAGTGACGAGTCCTTCTACTGGATTCCTTAAGTAACACCACAATTCTCTTCTGTTTTAAAAAGAGAGATTATTATTCTCTTAAGAAGGGCTCCAAGAGAAAAAGACGGGGTAAGAGCGGAGACAACTTGATATTTACTACTGCAAAACCTATCACTGTAACATTCAACTAAATATAATGCATGAAGTTAAGACATCTGGAGGAAGAGAACTTCCATCACCCATCTCTGCCTGTCTGTACTAGTATGAAAACCAGTGGGAGATTCTAAGTCAGAACTACAATTTAATAGGAAAATTAAAATACAGGCAGGAAACTGTCAGTTGACAGTCAGGATGCAACCTAACACTGTTAGTCAGGGTGGTGCTGGCAGTCTGATTAAATGATGGCTGCAATCCTGTTTAAGTGAAAGGTGTGATTCTGTTGAGGCTGTGATCCTGTGGAAGGGTCTGGTTCTTCCTCAGGAGCTCTAGTGGTGGTTATATAGCTCTTGTCCTCTGGGAATCCAGGCAAGGCTACCCGTGGTGTTCCAAATCTCAGATTATATCCAGGTAGGAATGCTTGGTTCCTCCCCTGGGCAGAGCATCTCACAAAGGGATGATGTAATTTTATGAGTGATGCCGTGGGACTCAATGGCCCATTAGCAAAGCTAACTCCCAGAGGGAGTTATCAGGGGTGACTCATGGAGGAGATAAGGTCCCACCTTGTTTTAACAGCTTAGAAAGATGGAAATAGAATACATACTTTTGTTTACATCTTACATTGTAACCTAAGACATTGTCTAAAAGTGGAAATTGAGTTGATGGCCCAGAAGAGTTCATTATCAGAGTACATCCATAGTTTTCAGGACCAGTAGATGCCATGCCATTTGCTCAGGACAAAAATGAATTAAATTGAAGAGAATAAAATACTTCAGTTAGAAGGGACCTACAGCGATTATCTAGTCCAGCTTCTTAGATAATGTGCAATCACTTAGGACCAAGGAGATGGTTTGGCCTGAAAGGAATAAAATTGCTAGAGACCATTTTTGACCATCTTAAGGCCATTTAGAAAAAAATCAAAAAGAAAGTCTTCACAGTTTCTTGCCTCTTTTCTTCCCTATATTCACTTATAAATTTCTACAGAGTGGAATATATTATCAGCTATTTAACTCTGTCAAGAAGCCATACTGATTAACAGAATAAATGTCTCGTTGTATTTTTTTTTATTATAAGCAAGCTTTATGGCAGAATTCCTGTGGACATACTTCTTGTAGATAATGATTTATAGTACATAGTGTCCTGAAAGCATTATAAGCATAAGTCTGCACCCTTTCTCCCCTCCAAGAGGGTGAAAATTTAACATGGAATCAGAGAGTTATGTTTGGTTTTTAAAACGTTGTCAAAAAAACCAGTGGCATTTGAAGGATTCTTATTCTCATAAACAAAAAGAGGCAAAAAGCTTTTAAAATTGTCTCATAGGGCACATTTGAAAACTATACAAATAAACTGCCTTTATCTATATGTTAGGATAACTTCTGCTTTATAGTATTTTCTGTCTATTTGCTGTGCAAACTGCTTAGGACCAGAGGAAACCATAAGCTCCAGGAGCCAATTTGCCACTGTTGTCTGTTTATGTAATCTGATAGAATTTATATCGGCTGGCAGACCAAATTGCCCTTTGCATGCTTTGTCTCTAGGGAATTTGGAAGTACATCCAAGTTTTATAAAATGACAATCACACAATACACCAAGCACAAATAACAGATTTTCTAAGGCTTTTTCTGAGCAAGTTAAGTCTGTGGACAAACAGAAGATAACAGATAATACTTAAAAGAAAAGGAAAACCAACCTATTTATGCATCAAAGTTAAAGTGGGTCACTCTGCAACATAAAGTACATTTTTAGTGGATATAAATTTAGCAGCTCTCTGCAGCATTATGCATGACAGCTGTCCTGTGATATTTCAAGTATAGAACAGGTCCCTAGAGACACCATGTAATTTATAATGGACTAACCATAATGAACCATAGCAGTCAGAAAAGGAGCTGGTTGCAATGAAATAAGGAATGTTGGTCTACTTGTCTTATAGGAACATCATGTTGAAGATCTCGCTTATCTGGGATCAGACAGGAACAGTGGGGAGGTCAGTTTGTTGGTCGTTAGAAAGGAAAAAGCTGAAACAGGAAATCTCCTGTTTGTAGAGTAAGAAATTAAAGAAAACAAATACAAAGGATCACAATACATTTTCCAGCAGACTAATAACTAGCAATCCTTTTCTCCAAGTACACAGCAAATGCCTTTCTGCTGTTTGTGCTGGCAATGCTTTATCATAATTGGTGCAGTAAAGAAATCCAGTGGTATCTGCAGAGCCAGGGCTCTGCCTTCCTCAGCTGTGCTGCAAGTTAATTAGGCCCCACCTGTCTACAAAGGCACTCTTTATTTGTGATGCATCTGTTACATCATTATTTCAAAGGGTCCTTGCAGATAGACTGTGGGTGTCTCTTTGTTCTGTCATGGCTAACAGAGATTGATACCGAACAACCTGCACAGAGTATAGGGAATGATAAGCAGATTAAAGGTGCACTTTTCCAAAACACAAGGGCATATTTAGCATGTCCATTCAGTGCACTAATC
Source organism: Petroica traversi (assembly GCA_025920805.1). NCBI lineage: Eukaryota > Metazoa > Chordata > Aves > Passeriformes > Petroicidae > Petroica > Petroica traversi. Next base: position 4,405,245 of record JAHLSL010000079.1, on the reverse strand, counting down.
TGCACACCTCATAATTAATGAAAACTTAGGTTTTCATGGTCTGGAGACTTCATTTCTACATCCTAATTTCTTAAAATCCTTTGATGCCATGGGAAATTATTAAAGATATTATTAACATGATGGGAGTTTCACTTAACATTCTCCCATTCTGTCACTTGTTCCTTCCAAATAACAGTAACAAAGTGCCCTAGTTACATAATACTTTGCAGTTATCAATTAATTATATAATTAAGGCACAAGTATAACAATACTACTAATGTAATATTTAACATCTAGATCAACAATAGTTGAGGTAAAGCATCTCAGAGAGAAGAAAGGGGATGCCATATGGGATGCAAATCTGAGGCAAATCCCAATCCAATTGTAGGGTTACTGACTACCAAATAAATGCTTTTGGAAATCCCAGAACTTCTTTACAAATTCACAATATGCAAAAGCTACGGTAATTTTAGTTTAGTTACTCATAGCAAAGTGTCAGTGCTTGCACACAATTGTCATCCTCTTTCAGAGCTGGATCTCAAACACAGAATCTAGCAAGATACATTCTGCCTCTGCTGAAGAATGGTGCAGGGGCATTACATTTTGACTTCTTATATTTTTCAGTGTTCATAATTCTGCTTCATTAGAATTAAATAAGTCACTTTAATTCTTGCAGAAAATACCAAAGCCAACTCTCTTTTGAGCAGTGTACAGATTTTGCATAAAGAGTAGTTTCTATTTCAGCAATATGACTGCTTGCAAAATCTATACAAAACATTTTCATTGACAAAGTAAAAGATTTGTCTTGTTATCTCAGTTTATAAAGGAGAAAGTTCTTCCCTCACCTCCTCCATTGATACAACCACTCATAAATATTTCTCATTGTGTGCACAATAAATGGGAATAGAAAAAGAAGGGAAAGGAAAAATAAATCCTTTGGGCAGAGTAAAGGGAGCAGAATTTGGTATTTGCTTTCAAGTATTGTCAAATGTAAAATACACATCTAGGGAAAATGTAAGGATTTGTATGCTGGATGTCACTTTTCTGTTAGCAATCTGAAATGGGAAAATCCAGGTGATGGACAGCTGGACTGCAGTTAAAAGTCAGGGAAACATGTTATGCCAGAGGAGCAGTTAGTATTTACTTTAAAATCTTACAGCAAGAGTGAGGAAACAACCTTTACTTTTCATCTGCCTGTCCTTTGCATTTTTTTTGTTTCTTCCTTTTGTCTGAACCTCGTGAAAGACTTCCCTCTGCCTCTTTCTCTCATGCTTAAGTAGTTTAAATGTCAAACATTTTCAGTAATCACATTGCTTTGGGTAGTAATGAAGGCAAACAAATAATGCTTAACCTTTCTTAAAGAGGTCTAGAGACCCTTCCAAAACCTATTAAGGCTTGTATTTTTCACCGGAATTAGTCAAAGTCATCACACTAAATTTCCAAACTTGTGTTAGCAAAAAAAAAAAAAATTAAGGTTGGGGAAAGAGAAAGTTTGCCCTTCCTACAGATTTAAAATCTTCTAATTTTAAAGTATGGTATGAGTGGGAGAAAAAAAGAAGAAAAATTAGGTGATGCAGGTTGCACTCCATGGCTGCTTGAGAGAATGGGAGGAAATTCCCTGGATTTCCCCACATTGGTTTTGGTTTTTTAAATCCCCCCCCCCCCCCCCTTTTTCTGTCCAGCAATTTTTGTTCCTGCCTATTTGGCACTATTTCCAATTCAGATATCTTTTGAATGGTGACTAAAATCAGCAGTAATAAAAACGCCTCAATTTTTCATAACCTAAAACACAGAAGCACATCAAAATCAATCCAATTTGTCTGCAAATCTTGCAGACAAACCTTACTGTCCCGACATGTAGGATTTGATCTGTTTATTATCTGCATTTCTTCTGTCAATGTCTTCTCAACTGAAGAAACAATTTCTTTGCATGACACAGTATCACCCTCAGTAATGGAACTCCACTGACCCTACCATGACTACCTTAGCTTTCGTGCTTTGGGCTTATCACTGCACATCTTACCCTTTTTGCTGCTGTCAAAGAGCATATGACAGGACTTTATCCCCTGTCTCCTGCATGACATTGCACTCCTGTGCTTGCCTGTCATGTCTCTTCCCAGCACCTTCATAAGCGTCAATGCCATGAAAGTTCAACCAAGGGTTGAAGATTAAAGATGGACATGATCAGTCAAACTCTTCAGAAAAGATCTTTGGGAACATTTAACAAGGACATTTCAAAGGTCATAGTCCAGTTTCATGTGGGATTAGAAAGCAACAGACTTCAGACATATCAACCAAGCTGAGAGTACGTGTGACCATAAATACCCACAGTTATACCCAGAGCTCTACTCAAGTCCCATCTGAAAACAAAAGACCACCAAAAAAAAAAAAGTGCAGTTTACATGATTTAGGTTTGAAAGTGATTATAAGGGAACCTAAGCAAACTTTGTTTCCTTGGCTATATTTTTCCACAAAAGGGAAAATTTTAAGAAAGTAGCCTCAGCTGGAAGCATGCCCTTAGCCATTAGAGTGCCAAAATGAATGCAGCATGTCAGCTCTGACAATCTGTCAGAAAGAAAGAAAAAAGTACTTTTGTTCCAAGAATAAGATATATTCAAAAGTTTTGCCCTAACACTGAAACAAGCACTCGCCCTCTGCGCAGAAAACCTGGCCTGAATTCTCAGCCAAGGGAAGCACATCTTATAAGCAATTCTCGTCACCTGAATACCCAACCCACATTTCTTGACATAATAATCTTTTTTTTTTTTCATATATCCCTTGATTAGACTTATATGACTGGCATAATAAATGAGTCATTCCAGATATTCCTCAAGTGTAACAAGCATTATGAATGACTAATGTCATGCTGGTCATTAATTTTGATAACTACAGAATTTATGTTAGTGAATGTACTTGCTATGTAGTTATAAGATTGCATTTATTTATATGCAGCTATTACAATGCGGTAGATGCCAGTTTCCATTATTTCACTGATTCACAGCTGTTCAGTATTTGACAGGTATGTAATTTCATTCTTTAAAATACTGATTTTCCTTTTATAAACTAAAGCTGTGGTGTTTGGTAATTTCTCTCATATTTTGTTAATTTTAGATTATCAAGATATATTCAACAGTGCAATTTACCCATAAGAAGTCGCTATCAAGGTTTCTAATTTGCAATCTAGTAAACTGAATGGAGAGGCCATGCTACAATGTAATGAAGTATTAAAACTCAGAGTAAAGGAAATAAATTATTTAAATACCATATAGTATTAGCCTTATTTTTGTGCCAGTCAATTTGATGTAACTCCTGTTAAGATGTGATAACATAAAATGCATATATAAACATAGACAAGTGAAATAGTAGATAGACATTTTTGATTTGGAAATGATACTCACCAATTAATATAAATATTTTTAGTCTCTGAAATAATGAACCAGTCTTAAAAGTCGAAATACTTTGATTCCTAGCTTGTAATAATTGCTAGGGGCAACAGTATATCACAGAGTTGTAACAAAGCAACTATGCTGATATTTCAGTCTTTCATCAGAAATTTCCCTTTCAGAAGCTTCAGAGGAAAATGTGAGGGAAGAAGTCATTTGAGATTTCCTTAACAGTCTGGAATATTTTAGTTCTCGTGTTCTATGTCTTCTGACACAGAGTCAGCATCCTGCCCCCAGCAGCTCCTCACCTCAGTACCATCTGTAAGACTCAAGTCTTCCCATCTTCATCCTCTGCTCTTTCTCTCCAAAACTGGTGCCCTTCATCCACAGAAAAGAGAGACAAAACAGATCAATCATTAAAGCAGTGCTGTAGTGGGGCTGGTACAGAGAATAGCCAGGTGGAGAACTTCAAAAGGAATTACCAACTGCTGTTTGCATTTCCAGACAAAAAATGAGAATTTGGAAGTTTTAGCCTTTGGCAGCCTTTTGCCATCTGCTGATGGCCATTTGTTCCCTTTTCTGGTGCTCCATCTGTGCCCTCGGTAGGATCCGCCAAAGAATCAACTGCCAGAATGTGCAGCTAAAGCTACCAATAAACACCCTGCAATATCCCCCATGTAGTAATACTTGGGGTTTGGAAACATAGCTATGGATTTACTTTTATTATAGCTGGGACAGCAGTGAACAAGAAAAACTAATAGACATGAACTGTTCACTCAGCACAGCTAGCAAGTGTAAGTCTGAAGTATATTTAAGGCTCAAGATTCCACAAGACAGAAGGAAGCAGCAAACCCAGACCTGTACTGGTGGATATTTTACTTCTTTGGAGCACAATGAGAGACCCAGCTTCTTATCCCTGCTACGACCCTGTACAAAGCAGTGAGAGCCTCTTATGACCATGCCTGACTACTCTCTCCTCTGCTTTGTTCACCTTAATTGTTCTTCAACTGAACCACTCCAACAGGAAAAACAAAATCCACCGTACTGAAAAGGACAATAATTTGTCATCCAGAATCTCTCCTGTTAGAGCCCAAATAGGAAGAGGAAGGAATGAAACTTGTGACTTCCATATCTGAAGTCCACATATTCAGATTTAAAAGCACTTAGTATAAAAGGAAATACTATCCCCTGAAAACACATCCTTCCATATTTCTGGAGGACACCAGCAACTCACCATCAGTAACAGATTCATAAGATTTGACGCTGAGGAGGTGTTACTGAACTTTTGTTTTCAGCTGTTCCCCCTCCTCTCAGCATTTTCTTACTGACCAACACCAGGCTTCTCACTGTACATTGCTTACACTCCCCAGATACTCAAGTCTCCCAAGGGCTGCACAGACAAATTAACATCATGTTATGGCTCCCCCTTCCCATCCTACACCGATGTTGCATGTGTCTCCACAGCCAACTTCTGAGTTCCTTTCTGACCCAAACTCAGAGTTATTCACATGAGAACTGAAATCTGCAGCTTTGAGAAAAGAGCCTGCCAAACATAACACAACTGCATGTACATATTTTAGGTTTTCTTTATTTATATTTTTAAATTTGAGAATTACACACTAGCTAACATTATTATATATTTACATGCTGAAACTGGCTGCAATAATCTTAAATTCAAGAAAATATCTCTTATGTGCTACTCATTTACAATCATCATTTTACTACCTCTTTTATCCCAGAGGTTAGCAGTCCTTTTGAGAAAGACATGAAGATCTGATGCAATGATATCAACTAGTATTTTGCATTTTCTAGCCATTGGAAAATGTGCATTATGTGCATATAAGAAAGGCTACAAGGTCATTAGTAAGGCTGATGATTACTACATTATGAAATAAATAGTACTAAGTAAAAGAGAACTCAGAACTGTGCAAAGACAGTACTAACAGAACCATTTAAACACCCATGCCAATAAAAATGTGATAGAAGTCAAATCATAGGCAGTTTGTCAGAATTAATTATGTTTCAAATGTTCTTTTTGTCTTCAACTAAAAGTAACAGGACAGACCATGAACCATACAACCTGGTGAATATCTGCCAAATAACAAGAACAGTGAAAACATATAAAATGCTATCAAGTTGGAAGAGATGACCTCATGTCTGAAAAACATTAAAAAAATACAACCCTTAGTATGAAAGAGGAGGTGAGATTTTTCATCATTTAAATTTCATTTTTTTGTCAAAGCATTTACAAAGAAAATAATTTTATATTTATGAAATGCAAGTGTTGCATATTCTTATAGAGATGATCTATTTCAATTTTATATAATGGATATTTAAATTATTAGTATTCTTACAAAGTAGAATAGGGCAGTCTTTTTGATCAACAGCATTCCACTTGCTTCTTAAAAATTTAGACAAAGTTCCTAGTGCATTTTACTAAGCTTTACCTTTGGTGTTGAGCAGTGACTTCTTAGATATCCCTTTTAAACAATTTCCGGAGTGAAGGTTCTTTGGCTTTGGGGGACTATGCTATCTAATGACAGTCAAAAATCCTGTTTTTTTTTTTAAAAGAAAAATATAAGCTAGTATTTGATACTGTAAGAGACAGATTTCAGAATCGGACAGATGCAATATGCAGGCTTCTGTAATGAAACTGCCGACAGCCAAATTCTCACTTACCCTGGACACCTTCACCTCTCCACTCACTAGAGCAACATAACGGTGCCTTAAGTGAAAACCAGACTGTTTATTTTGGCTAATCTGAGTGCTGAGTGTATGGCCTGAACATTTTAACCATACAAAAGAATCAGCTGGGCCAGCAGGAACATTGCCACGGTGGCTATTTCACACTACAGCACTTCCTGTACTATTTTATATGTGGAGTCCAAATCTGTTTATGCAAAAGGGTGTTTAAATTACTCTGCTATAGCACTGCAATTATTGTACTTAGTAAAAAAAGTCACTAAACAAATACTGTATCTATCGACTGTTCATTTACAGCTTATTTAATTATTTACATAATTTTAGGACACAATAACCTAAACCATAAGTAGAATTAGCTTTTCGCCTTACCATAAAGTACAAATTAGAAGTTAAAAATGTTTAAGAAATCTGGTAATATTTACACATGTTCAGCTTAAGTTATGGGTTGCTCACATTGTATGTTCTATGTACACTTAGCAAAATGTTTTGATCACTACTGATATAGTATTGTACCCTGGCCACTCCACCTAGATTATTTTCTAGAAATAGTTACTATTTTTGTCTTTTTTTTTTTCTTTGTCCCCTAAGGGTTGATGGTTTTGAAAACTTACTAGTGGACAATGCTGTTATAAAAAGAGAGAAGAAATAGGCAAGCAATGTGAGGACTAGTCTAATTCCAGATGCAAGAAGGTACAGTACTATCATCATGTCAAATGGTGCAATGCTCCATACGAATCATAAGCATTGATCTGCTGATATAGAAATGCCCAGTTACCCTGTAGAATAAGTTGTTTTTTTTTTTTTCTAAATACAATAATCTTTTTCTTCTCTCAAAGATCTATTCATACACTGGTTGATGGTAGAAACAAAACTATTATTAGCTTATTCCTTTAACACACCAACATGTGAATGTGTGTGCATATATATATATACTCAGCATGTGTATATATACCCACATACGTCCATACAGACATTTGGGGGTATGTCCATATGCACATACAGCTGGAAAATATTTCACATCCGTTCACTTATGTTTAGCACTGTGTTACAGGATTGGAACACAGTCTAAAAATTATAATAAAAACTAATTGAGGTTTAATTTTAATGCATGTTTTTCTGAAATAAATAGGGTATTTTCCTCAGGTATAAGACCACCACTCATTTTCTCGACACATTGTGCTTTTGTACCTTACAGATTTTATGTCTTTTTTATTAGAATGTAAGAACTCTCTGAAGAACTCTGCCACAGGCTGTTATCTTGGACTCTGTTTTCCTTCCCTGGGAATGAGAAAAGAAATGGTCACAATGTCATTGCTTGAGTCTTTCTTCCCAGTCATTGAACTGCGATAGGATAGAAACATAACATTCCTTATGCAAACACAGAAATATGTTGCACGAATTTTCAGTTCTGAAAATGTGTGTCATAATTACTAGCAGTCATGTACAGTATATATTTACAGATTGATGTCAAAGATTTCATTAAAACTGTGCCATGTTATAGTCATAATTCCCCCATGAATTTCACAAAGATGAAAAACACCTTAATTGCTGGCTATTATGTCTAATAGAACACTAAAATGTGCAACTATATTACAAGTTTTATCTAAATTATTAACTTTGTTATTTTGTTTATTGAAACCAACAACAATTAACATGATTAAAAAGATCTAGAATATTTATTTTCAGTCAATTCTGAAGTGAAAGCAAATTTATTCTAGTTTACCTGGAGGGTGGCACACATAGCAAACCCCATACCTCATGTATGCTGGCATCATTTCTCACTTTCACTCAAGTATCTCAGGAGTAAGTGCTTACCTTGGACTTGAGTTATGCTTTTTCCTTGATAGTGACTCACCAGCCTTTCTCATCTTCACCTCCGTCTTTTTATATCACAGTGTTAAGCCTTAGTACAAAATGGTAGAATCTTTCTCTTTCGCTAATTTTATACATCACATTAATAGCTGCAAGGACATAGTAAAAGCAAAAGTGCTCCTTCCCCACAGATAATGTATCTTTCCTATTGGCACCTGAGCAGAAACCAAACATTTTCTTTCACTCTCTGAATAGCAACATCAGAGAGTATTATGGCTTGTACTGTAACTTCAGAAAAGTGAATGTGCAGTTCCCGGATTTGATCTCTGTGGTTTTTGTAATAGCTGAAGCAGTTACCAATGCAGAGAGTCAACATATTTCCTGTAAGGTTTGTATTTGATGTGTATCAACCACAGACAGGCTGTGAGCTCCCTGTAGTCATACTCTGCTTCGGTGAAACAAAAAATGGAGCTGGCAGCAATTTCTGAAATGAAAGGAAAGCTTGTACAGAAGAATACTATAAGACTGCTTTCATTTAGGATAATTAATAACATTTTTAAAGAACATACTTTGAAAAGAAATATTGAATTTTGATGTGGCTCCATTTCTTAACACTGGGAAAAAAATTCCAATGTGACTCATACCTATCACCTGAAATCCCAAGTGCATCTACAAAGGTTATTGTGTTATGCATGAAATGCAGTCACAAATTAAGTATGCTAACAAAGAGCAAAATTTTTACTTGGAAAGTTAATCACATGAGGAAAACCTGTCTCTACATATTGCAGAGCCTGAGCCTGGAGGTAGTGTGTGAATGTACACAAATTCCTAGCAGGTAGGGTGTATTGCAAATCCCATCTCAGGCTCCGAAACTATTCTCTCCTACTTGAACCAGAAATAAGCATATGAAGTGCTCAAAAAAAGGTCAGAATATTTGCCTATTAGTACCCAGAACAACTCTCTCCTATTACAGTCATTCACTGTCAAATGAGGGGGGAGGGGACGACAAAAATAAAACCACAGAAACTTGTAAGAAAATTACTCTTTTAAAGTAAGACCAAAAAACAACAACAACAAAAAAAGAATTTATGAAAAATATTCTAAAGAAATTTTTTAGTACCCTGAAAAAACACTTATACTCTCTAGTTTCCTTCAAAAATTTGTACACAAATGAGAGGTAGTATGAATGCAATAGATGTGGCTTTTGCTTGTTGAAATATTGTGTCAAACATTGGGGAGCTGATCTAGTAAAAAGCCATCAAGAATTCTTACTTTTTATACAGTTCTTGTGACTGCTGCTTTCATTACAAAAAGACTTTCACAGTGGAATAAGTGACAATTTTTTTTCTAAATTTCTTTTTTCTAAATTATTGTTTCTCTATTCTATTTTATCTGTAAAAATAAAGTTCAACAGAATGAAAAAAACTCAACCTTTTAATTCAAGAAGCTCCCTAAAGAAAAACTGAAGTTTTCTAGTTTTTCAATGGACATCACCCTAAAGCCGGAAACATTCAAGAGTGTATTTAAACTCTAAAAGTGATTGCTATGAACTCCTTTCCTTTAGAATAGTGCATTAAGGAGAACAGTAAGTGAAATGGTATTGCCTAATCCAGACAGAAAACATCCTGTCAGTACCTCTTGTACAGAAATTCATTCGCTCAGATCTTGACTGCTGAAAGAGGTACAGAATCTTCAACCAACAGCAGGAAGCATAATGCTGGAAAGATGAAGACTTGGAAGAAATCACATTACTCCACAAGACTGTTTCAGACTAAGGTGTGTACAGCTGATGACGTTCATCTGCATCATGAATACATACACACACACACACACTCTCTTTTATGTATATGTAGCCTCCAGTCTCCTTGCCCCTGCACTTTGTAATTGCTCTCTCACTCTTCCTGCCCTAGAGAAAGGCAAGATACCACTGGTTTCATTCAGCCATCTACAGAATTACTATTTGGGCAATCAATTTTGGCACTTTGGACAGATTCCTTTCCCCAACAAAACCCAGCAGCATCTACCCATTCAGTGCTGATGCATTTTTACACCATCCCTACATTCCTCTATTGATCCCAACCACAGTCACTGTGACTGTGAGCATATGTTCTCTCTTTAAAATACCAACAAAATAGTGCTTCTTGCTTCAGCTTCTGTGCAAACACCCAACCCCAATATTACCAGTCAAAGGTTCAGTTCTTTCAATAAATAAAAGGAAATACCTGAATATGGTTGGGAAACCTCTGACCATCATCATCATCATCAAAAGATGATAGGCACTACTTGTTTTCAAGTTTACATATTTAAAAAGTAAAGGGTATGTGTTTCATAAGAATTATAACTCAGTACACTCTCTTAAGTGTGTCTGCATGCTTTGGATATGCAGTTTCCCTAGAATGGCATGTACTGCTGTTGAAATTAAAATTTGTTTCTCAAATGCTGCTTTATAATTTGTATCACTAACTCAAATAGCCATTAAAAAAAAAAAAGAACAAAAACAAAGGACAAAAACAAACCAACCAACCAAACAAACAAAAAAAAGAGTGAGGGACAATGAGACAGAAGTGATTTTCAAAATCCAATTTGCCTTTACACTCAAAGTGCACTTATATTTTGATAAGGGAATATGTCCGTACTGCAACTTAACATAAATACGGTTTAGCAGATACATCCAAAACATTATAAAAACAGACCATAGAGTGGGCCAGCAACTAAGGTGTTTTAAAATAACTTTTTGTCCTGAATAGAATTTTTCCAAGTCCCACTTTTGGCTGTACAACCGATTTGAAGAGAAATCCAGTTCTTGCATCCTGCGTGGCTTTGTTTCTTAGTTCACATAGTAAAGCCAATAGACAATATTGAAGAAGGAAAAAACAACAGGGAAGAATATGCGAGACCATCGATCTATGGCATTCACATCAGTCAAGTCAGGGATGGTGATTTTCAGCTGGGATGCACGTCTCCGTAGCCTGCTTTTCTTCTGTGCCACGTGTCGCTCCAGGGCATTGCGGCCAAAGCTGTGTCTGGGCAAACCAGCTTTCCGGTACTGGATGCTCGAAGTGTCATAGGCCAGCATTGTGCTCCTAGGGTCCCCAAGCCCCATTACAGCCTCAGAGGCAGCCATCTCATTTTTAATTTCGAGTGTGCTCAATAAAATATTTTCATGTGGATCCATCTGTAAAAAATAAGGAAGTAGATTTAGCAGGAAAGAAAGGAAGTCCAGTCAGTTGCAAACTGAAGCCATGCTGAAAAGGGCCAATTTAACATTGCTAATTTTTTGGATGTCAGCCTAAAAGACTTTAAGCATAGCTGTGATTATATTTACTATCATTTATTTGTGAGCTCAAGGAGAAATAGGGCCAGTATAATGCAATAAATGGTATTTCTCTAGACCCACTGTTCAGTAAGCACAAGCAATACCTAGGAATAGAGAACAAGCTCAGCTCCTAAAAGTAGGATTCTGCCACGGGGTAGGATATCTGGGACAAATACTGAACTTTCTGGGGGTTTTGGAAGGAAATAAAATAGAAAAGGATCTGCTTTGTTGTGATTTTTCTTCTTTCAAATGAAATTTTTGGCTCTGATATAAATGTCCATTATTCACGAGGTCTCTCTGCCTCCATGAATGAGGTCCAGAGCACTGTACAAGAGAATGCACATTTTAGGCCCCCATATTCCAAATAGGAGTGCTGGTTACTTGGGGAAAGGCAATGGCATAGTCTACCCATAACTATGTGGAAACACCATGCCCTACTACTAATACATATCATAAATATAATGCATGCTGTGGAGACTTCACTGCTGGAATAGAAGAGATTTGCAATTTCAAACAAGGAAAAAATATGCAGAATGTAATCACATCAAATGTAGATTGAACAGTTGTTTCAATGGGTAGATTTAGCTACTGTGCATTCTTTAAAGGCAATTCAGTGAAAAAAAAAATAAAGCATTCTTGCAAAGAAACCCCTTAGACAATCAAGAGGATTTCAAAGATAAGAAACTAAATTCCACTCTTAGGCTATCTGGAGTAGATCTGGAGTGTGGTAGGAGATTTTAAAAAGAATCCATTTATAAAAAGCAAATAAAAGTTATTTAGAAAGTTCTAATTCTTCTCAGCCTTCCCTCTAAGTATGTATTTTGAATCGTGTAATAACAGATTATAATTAACTAAAAGTACCTAATAAAAATAATAGCTAATGAGAAGCTAATTAATTACATTGAATTAGTGATGGACGTGCAGATATACTCCGGGCCAAATAAGAGAAAAAACTGTCTCAGAGCTCCTTCTTAGAATAATTCAGCCACATTATTAATTTATCATGTACAGAATATATTCTATGATTATTACTCAAAGTGAAAAAACTTGGATTTTTTTGATTGCTAAACAGTAACAGGGTATTAGTGTATTCCATAATATTTCGGAACTAGCTGTCAGCAGCAGGTACCTCTCTGCAATGCCCAGTGCATACTGTATTTGCCATTATTAAACCCCCTAGCTAATATTTACAAGGGCATGGTGAGAGAAATGGGTTTAAACTAGTTGATTTTAGTAGCACCCCCTGCTCAGTGCTATGAACTGAGCAGTTAGATGCTCACAGAAGTACTTTGGACCTACTGAAACACTGTCATTTGAGTGATTACATCTCTTCAAGTGAGGCACAAAAACTGGTGTTGCTGAGATGCCAGATTTCCCTCTCTCTCACTTCCCTCCCCCCATCTTTGTGAGTTTGCACCCCTCTAGTTTCATTGTATTTTGGTTTTAAATCAAATGTCATGACTCAGTGTGAAGCAGCCAAAATCTTCCATTTTTGTTTGCTTTTCATCAAAGCCACAAGAAATTTTTGAAATTCCTACTGTGCTAGGGAAATCAATCTTTGCTTGAAAAGCACAGGTAAAATGGGAAAGTTGAGCTGGAACTCAAGAAAAATGCCTTTAAGAACCCTGTAGCATGATAATGAGCATAGTGAGGGAACACTGCTTCTATCCAGGAAGGCCTTCAAATCAGTTCTCATCTGCATCGGACAAAACTAAGGTAAATGTAGTATTCTGCTATTGTAGTACCAACAAAAACATAAGGTTTCAGATAGATCGATGAAACTTCTAAAGATGGATTTCAAACATTATTTTCTAATGACTGCATTTATTTAGAAAATGCTTTTGTGATTTTTTTGGGTAAACAAAAGGGTTCTCATTTTTGTTATTAGATCTCAGACCAATCATAAGACTCTCAGGGCCCTAATAAAAAACCAATTAATTACAGGCACTTGGCATTCATTGAGCCCAAAATGTCTAACACCACAGAGGTAAGTTTCCTACATGAGGGGTGCAAAGTCATTTGGAAATGACATTTTTTATATTTTCATATAACCTCAAGGAAAGTAGTTTTAGTTCCAGTGACATCAGGGGGAGTTTGATAGAACATCCACTAATGCAATGGGTTTACCCCTTAGTCAAGAGCCTGGGTTATTTTCACCTCAATGTTGTGCATTCTAGGATACTATTTTTGGAAAGATTTTAGTGCCAACAATTTTTTCACATCTTAAATCTTCTTAGGATGAATCTACTTTTAGCATTTTATCCTTTTGATCTGCAATGATATTAGAAATTTGAGTGCTCTTTACATATTTGCATACATTCTATGTAACACACATGCAAGAAAGGCTATTTTAGTCTGCTAGAGTTAGACAGACATGTTTCAGTGCCATGATATCATTCCAATTAACTTTTTTACTTAATGCAGCAAAATGCTGCAGGTATCTGATAATCTTGGAAGTAGTTAGTAAGATTAGTGATGCTGGGCAGAAAAAACATTAAACATTATTCTAAACTATCTTCTAAGGAAAAAAAAGTCTTCTTTTGTACATATCACAATATCAGAGTTGAATCACAGCATTTTTCAATATTCCAAGGCTTTTTCAGAAGAAATAATGCAAAATACAGTAAATATTAGCGATGGGCGAACCTTCAAGTGTTATAATACCCAGGTAAACACCACAAAGTCCAGCACTAATTTGACCCTCCTTCATCTGAAACAATGAATTGGCCATAAGAATAACTGCATTTTTTCATGGAGGGAGGGACAAAGGCAGTCAGACAGGCAGGAAGGAAAGCAGGCAGGCAGGAAGGCAGGCAAGAAGGCAAGAAGGCAGGAAGGAAGGAAGGAAGGCAGGCAGGAAGGCAGGCAGGAAGGCAGGCAGGAAGGCAAGAAGAAAGGCAAGAAGGCAGGAAGGTAGGCAGGAAGGCAGGCAGGAAGGCAGGCAGGAAGGCAGGCAGGCAGGAAGAAAGGCAGGAAGAAAGGCAGGAAGGCAGGCAGGAAGGCAGGCAGGAAGGCAGGCTGGCAGGAAGAAAGGCAGGAAGGCAGGCAGGAAGGCAGGTAGGAAGGAAGGCAGGCAGGAAGAAAGAAAGGAAGGCAGGAAGTCTAACTTCAACCTTTGTCAAAAGGTTCCCTATCAGATTAGAGGGCTGGGAATGTTTTTTCCACCATGTAGATCCGCCCAACTCTAACTAAAACATGCTTTTGTAATGAAGTGAGGCCTGAGATAGAACAACAGTGAATTACATTTATTGTAAACAGCACCACCCATTCAAAAGGATCCCAAAGCGCTTTACAAGCATTAGAAAGAAGAACCATTTCACTTCCCAGTGAAGCACAATCACCTCTGAGGTGAAATGTGGTGACTGACAGTGCAGAACAACACACTTTATTTTAGTCGAGGAAATGGAGAATGTAGTAGCCAATTGAAACTATGGGGTGGGTGAGTGGTGGTGGGGAATGCTGGGTAAGCACAACTGTTACATAAATTGATATTTGGCCAGGTGCTTGGGGTTGAGATGACCACGCTATAAAAAAGTGCCATGGGATCTTTAATGACCATAACCGGTCAAGACCTGAATTTTAAGTCTCTGAGGATAAAAACATTAGAAAACAATGAAAGATACCTTTGTTGAATACATTTCTGGACAATGATATGTGCCAATTATTCTTCTGTCCTGTAAGTTAATAAAATCAAGACCAGTTTCCTTAGAGATAAGGCAGCTATTATCTTTCATTTAAAATTAAAGCACTGTAGGGTAATAGTAGGACAAGTAATTAAAATATAAAGGGACCTCTAAGCCAACAATTCGTATAGATACATTCTGGCTTCAGAGGTGCTATTACTGCCTTGCTCTGCTCCTCAAGGTAACATAATGTTGTGATGTAAATGTATTTTTTCCAACTGGTCATTTGACCAAGGAAGATATGATGATATGAAGACAATTATTAAAATTATTCTGAGGGGGGGGAAATAAGTGTAAAAGTGGTTTCAAAAGAGGTGGAGAAAGGTTAAAGAAATCTCTTAGTGCTGAAGAATTGTTCAACCATAGAACTAGACTCTTTATGGTGAACAGGAGAGTTCAAACTTAATGGAAAAATTCCCAGGACAAGAAAGGAAGGGAGGATGAAAATGAAGAATAAGCAGCAGCAACTACTATGGAAATAAATGGTAAAAGCTGAAGTGGAGGAGAAATGACCAGAGCTCAGCAACAATGAAAGACATGGAGGTTTTTATAAATCAATCTTAAATATGAACGAAAAAATACATGATGCAAATGATATTCATTTAAGGTCCAGGTCAAATAGAAGAAAAGCTGACTCTGGAGCCTTGAAAGCAGCCATGACTTTTTTCATGGTCTCAAACAATGGGAATACAGAGGAAAGCATAGAATAGTTATGATTATATATTCTTCCTGATATATAGAAACTCCAAAATGATGGCTTTCTTGAGGAATTCCTCTTAAACAATACATTAGCAACTGTAAAATACAAGGAAATTACAACTCCCACACACATTCATTAGGAATCGTCCAAGACCTCTGACCTCCAAGACCAGACCTCTGAAATTATTAGCTCTCAGTAAATCAGTTCCTTGGTAATTATGTTCTGCTATTCTTCCAAACTCAGCTTTATAATTCAAGAGAAATTTATATTGATAAATTGAAAAGATATAACACTGATGCTTTTCCTTTCTCATATACTGCTCATTTTCACCTGTAACCTTCAACTACAGGCAAGAACTGATGTCTCATTTTATGGTAGAGTGGCTTAGAAACTTTGTATAAAATAGACAGTAGGGAAGGAATTCTTGATAGAAACACTTTCTGAAGCAAAGGAGTTGTAAATTGAAAATATTTTTATTAGGTAGAGCTGCCATTAGACAAAAACAAAATCTGGTGAGCTAAACCATGGAGTCTAAACTGGAAGTACCCAGTTACAAAGATTAAAATCTGAACTTTAGCAGTTATATGTCCTGCGAAGTGACATTCTAAAGAAATTAAGACAGAAATAAAGATCCCCTTCTCAATAAAGACTTCCATGACATGTCCAGATATATAATTTTATTTGTTATAAATAAAGACCTTACTATCTATAGTTTCCCTCCTTTTAAAAGCTGAAGTTTGCTTGGAAAACCAGTAACATCCCATTAGTTACAGGAGCTCTAGCAAGATCAGGTGAAAGTATAACATGCACTTTATGCTTAATAGGGATCTTCCACCCTTATCAGCAAGGTTTGACTTATTAAGCGGAACCACTAAGCTCTGGGGGTAGCCCTGACTACACAGGCAACGTGTGGGAGGTAACATGGCTCTGTCTAAGCTGATGTGGGTTCCCTCTGGATGAAAAAACAAATTATTTTCAAAGGGCATCTCCCTAAAGCTGTAACTGTATTTTTGACATGATAAGCCAGTCTGCTGAGAGAAATCTATAGAAATTTATAAGACACAAATGCCTAATATTTCAAAATAGCCATATGTGAAACAATATCTTTAACAATGTAACAAACACTGCATTTCCATTGTCTGTACAAAACTCAATTTACTGTCAATATTGCAGTTAATGTTTATGAAACCAGGCTAGAATACATTGTTATACACCTATGATTTTGATCAGATTGTAAAGAATGCAGTTAGAGGACAGTAAAATTGAGTAGACTTATAATTTCAGGTGGCTTCACTTAGTTTCAGGTCAGAAAATACAGAGAAACTGCAAATTACAGAAGTATTTTCTTCAGGTTTTTGATCTTTTAAAGACTAAAAATCTAAGTACACCCTGCCCCCTGTAAGAAATCAGTAAGAGTTAAAAAAAAAAAAAGAGGGAGAGGAAAAGATACAAGGTCTGAACATGGAGCTGTAATATTGCTCTAAATACTTGTAAATAAATTTTTAGACATCCAGTTTTACCTTCTGATACATGTGACTTCTTGATCATTATCCTTAGTAACACATCAATAACTTAGTTTCAAGTATTGTAAGATTCTGGAGAACTGGTTAAAAACATAACTTCCTGTTGTTATCCATTATTAAACTTTGGATTCTGTATTGAAGGCACTGAAGAATGAGTGCCCAGATAAAATGTGAGAGGCTAAAGCCTCTTTGGTTTGATGGCATTTGAATAAAACCCATAAAATATGAACTTGTTCAAGCCACAGAATCCAATAAGCTTGAAGTTAATATCAATGTCTTCTCAAATACAATTTTTAGCAACATTTTTTTTTTACTACTGAGACATTTAGAAGGAAGCAAGGCAGATGATCTGCAACAGAAGAATTCTGGGGTAGCAATTAACAACAGCTTAAATCCTACTGTTTCATAAAAACTAAGGTGTTAGACAGTCCAGATTCTCAGTAATACTGCTGTGATGAAGTTGTTATTAATTTTAAAAAATATTATCCCATTTAAAAGTATACAATTAATTTTCTTGAAGACAATATAAATGAAGACATCAGCATCTTAAAAGCTGCTCTCTTCCATCTGTGATAAACAAAGTCAAATTTTATCAAGCCTTCATGACAATCATGTCTCCCATTATGGTCTCTTACAAAACACAATTTAGCAGATAAATCTAACACCAAAAATCTACTACAGAAATAGAGCAAAACTGGTAATATAAAGAAAGTTTCATGAAAGATGTATCGAACACATGATTATCACAACAGGCAAAATTTCTAGGGTATAATTTGGATATAGTTATGGTTTTTGAAATATGAATTAGATGGTAAAAATAAGGTTGCTAAGTTGTTCCTCGGGAACAGTTTCTTTAAAATATACTGAAGATGCTATTTTTCTTGTTTGAAGCCAAATATAGTGTACAAAGAACTATACAGCATATCCTTGTCATGAGAGTGGGTGGACTGAATGGCAGTCTACCAGTTTCATCCATCTGACTGTGATATACTCACTTGTCAACAGATTTAGACTCATGGTTTTGGAGAAGACATAATTCTTGGGCCCAGCCCAAGGACGAAAATTTTCAGAGACAGCATGATGTCCAAGGATAAAACTGGACAGAAACTGCAACTAATTCAGCAACAACAACAGAACTAAAAGAAAATTCCTGAGATTTTTCTATGGAAAAAACTTAGAGAAGGTTTTGTTACAAAGAAAAGAAAGATGAATTTCTAACATTTTATAACAAATGTCCAAAATAAAAAATATCCAGAAAAGCATTTCATATGATCACATTCAGTGCTGATTTAGAAGCCTGAAACAAAGACAGTTCCACAGCTATAGATACCACAAGGCTCAGAGGACCAGTCCTGACAGTATTAAAATGAAAAGTCTTCTGCTTTAAAATTATGAAAAAACCCCCCAGAAAACTTGACTAAATTAAAATGTTCTTGCATGATTTACTTTTACACTTATAGTCTGCTTTTTTAGGGAGAGTCTAACATTTTGTCACTCATTTCAAAATGAGTGACAAGAATGAAGAAACTTTTTCACCAAGACAGGGTAAGTAATTTAAAATCTGAGTAAATTTCTGTGTATGCAAAATATATACCAATATTATGTATAATTAAAAAATTGTATCATACTTAAATTGCTTTTTGTTCATGCATTAATTCTAGGGAAAATAAAAAGCAGATTATAGCTTTCTTAATGATGTGGTGGCCTTTTGTGTCTGTACATTTCAATCAAACTTGAATTCAGTTAGTTAAACATATTAAATTTTGAATACTTATAAAATACATGAATAGAAAGTGGTAAAAAAAATAATTACATGAATAAAATCATAATGATTTAGGCACTGTGACCTTTACTGTTGCATCCTTCAGGCCATAAGTGTTAACTTTCTGGTAACCATATTACGAGAATGTGAAGCTTGTTTTGAGAACATGAGCACGGACAGGTATGTAGAACTTTTTGCACACAGCTGTAAGATGCACTAAGTTCAGAGAGAAATCTTGACAATTTTTTACATGGGGAAACAAACTAAATTCAAGTCTCTCGAACACTTCTTAAAAGAGGAATAGAGATATAAGAATTAAAAAAAAGACATAGAATTACATATTCTAGTACATTTTATCATTACAGAAGTATTATAGTTTCTAAGGAGTAAAAAAGATACATTCATATACAGACATATATTTCTCTCTATATACATATATTTGAGTGAGGCATAATCCTAAAAACTTACCTACCTAATGTTTTCCTAAGTTATATGAAATTACTCCTTGTGTCTATCTTTCTCCATATGCAGTGCTCTGGGAAGGCAGTGGAATGCAAAAGAATTTGTAACTAAGTAAATTTATCAAGAAACATAGGTCTTCATAGGCCAGCTTGACGGTTTCACTACATCTAACATGTGTAAGCAATACAAACCTTAACATTCTTAAAAAAGAAAAAGTATTCAATTTCCACGTGTGAATGGATGCCTCTAAATGCATCAAAATCTAACTGGATGGAGTCTTTAGAATGCGTTCTCATTCAAATAAAGAGGCTAACAAACAGTCACTTTAACAACGTTATAATAACAGTTTTACCACTTAGTGACATCCAAGTGTACATAATCCAGTGATCTCAAAATTCATGAGCACAACTAGGTTATCTTCTCTAGCCTCTACTACTTTTAGTTACAATTTAAGTTTTCGATAGAAATTTGCCAGCTCCTGGCTGCTGAATTAAATCTTGACAAACTCTTTAGAGCTGATGTATTTCAGAAAATTCACCAAATTCCCTAGCCAGACACACCTTCTGGACTGCAGCCACATATATTTCTTCTACTTCACTGTACATAATTTTTCTTTTTTTGTATCTTATTTTTCACAACTGGATATAATGACCTAAACTACACTAAGGAATTCTTTTATGAACTAAAAATTGTGTTCTGCTCAGGGTCATAGGCAGTACAAAAGCAAAGGGAAGAATGTGATTTAAATAAGTGTACAGACACTGGTCTTACATTAATTAAATATGGCATTCAAAAGAGCTCGACTGGAGGAAAAAGCTTCACGCAGTTGACTTGACCTTTATTCAGATGTCATGTGGAATATCAGCACAGATCGTGGCAACAAATCACCTTCCGACTGGTTCTGCAAAGTGCTGTGAGCTAAAACTATAACCTCCTCAAATTTCACTCTTATCCAAACCCTGGTTTGATAAACAGGAAGAGGCTGGCACCCTGTGCATTGCTGACTGTTTCATATGCAATTTGTTCCTTAAGAATGCATGAATGTAAATTCAGGAGAAAGGCTAAGCTTTTATAATCCATGCCGAATTTATTACATGTCCTTTAATAAACTGCTGTGTAAGGAATACCTTCTGACCCTGGATCAACAATCAGTCCTCGTGCAGCTTTACCTGTACTGCAAACAAGGAACACTCTCCTCGGAGAGAAAGAAAGAGGATGAATTCTATCACTGACATCTGAACAGTGGCAGCATTAGCTCCAGAATATAGAGCAGTAAGGATTTGAGATTTGAGAATGAAATTTTAAGAGCTTCCTGTTGCTATAGTGTTTTAATATCCTGTTCAGTTTATTAACTGAGTCTGCATATAATCGGCTTAAAAATCTTCTTTTTAGCGAAAGCTTTTACATCTTGTTGTAAACATGTTATATATGCTTACTCATGTTTTATACTAGAAGTACCTCTATTCCATAGGGTATAAAGTGCCTATGTAATAGGTTCTGACTGGTTTTAGGTACTTTTGTAATAGTTTCTTCTCCGTCAAGATGCATTATATGATTTCTTCAGATAGAAATGAACAAATATTGCTATGAACTGAAAAGGCCCACAGAAAACCAGCAGCAAATCAGTGGGAAAATAAAGGTATTAGCCAAGCCTAATTGTTTTGGAGCATTGCTTTGGAGCAAGGTCTATTATCTTGGGCCTTCAGCCCTGCTAATGCATCTTTACACCACAGACTGAAAACTGAAGAGAGTGCCCTTGTCTGCTTGCAGTGCTCTGAAAGTCATCACAAACTGCAAAAAGCCACAGGTACAGATCAGTGCATAGGCTTCGGCAAAGGCTAACGCACTCCATCTAATTCACCCTTCTTTTCTAGAAACATATATGGATATGGCAGAGAATGAAGAAAAATGCACAGGTTCTTCCAGTTATTTTCTACTAAAGTGGTAAAAATTGTTTGGAAGCTGCAATGGGAAATGTCAGCACACCAGCACCTGAGCTGACTGTGCCATTTCCAAGTGTGCTGCTGTAACGGAGGGCATTTCTGGCACAATGGACTAGAAAGTTCTCAGTCTCCCTGCTCCAAGAGCACCCATACACTGGACGGTGAATCTGAAAATGGGTATCTGTGGGAACCTCATTTCTCTGCTAGATTACACAACTGCTAGTCCATCCTCAGCCTACCAGTTGTATAGCTGAAATAATTTGGTGTAATCACTTGTGAAACTGGTAATTGCATGCTCTTATATGTCTCAAAGATCTGATAATGCAATGGAGTTCCCTTAGAAAGAAAGATCTCAAGAAAAGTATTAAACTTGTCCAGCTAAACTTGGTCAGACTTCTTTCCTTGGTCAAAAACCTATAGGAAAAAAACCAGCAGCTGAGACAACCTGAAGGGGAAGAAAGTTACCAAGTGTATCTGAGGGCAGATTAAGCTTCTCTATTGTTGGCTTGCCATCTCACCTGCTTTAGCAACCCAGAAATAAGAACAGTGGGCTAGGAGGGCAACGAATTGCAAAGATACCTGTATTTGTTTAAACCTTCTTAGCTCCTAAGCCCTTCATTAATTTTTCGAGAATACTTCTATTGTGTTCAAATCTATTAATATATGTTTTAACTCATTATCATATTGACATTCCGTGTTCTTGGTACTCAAGTTTTGGATAAAAAAATGTCATTAGTCTGGTAACTTCCCTTGCACTATGAACAGCAATGCACTGTCCCTTTAAGGTGTGCTGACATAAGGTGTATTACCTTATGTAATCCAAAGAGGTCTGAGTAAAGAATTACTCATTGTTTAAAAAATACAATCAGTATATTTTAAAACAGTGTTTGTATTCAGAAAAGAAACCTTATCTAAAGGTGCAGAGGTTAGCAAAGTCACTTTACATTTATTTGAAGAAAATGACTGAACAAAACTGAATGAACAGTTTTACAAAGCACTGCATAATACACTGACATTTCCCCCCACTTTCTCAGAGGGAAATTGCTGTGTTACTGCTTACAATAACAGAGTGTGATTGCAAATTTAAAGGTAGTTTTATTTATGTGACTTATATTATCATGTACTTCAGGTATATTGTCTGTGCATTCTTTGTGCTTTAAGCTAGGTTGGAAACATGTAAACTTTAATGATTACTGCAACTGCAATCCAATCTAAAACCACGTTTAGTGATGTATTTACATGTATTTTACATTATGCAAAACATAGTGCTGCTTCTGTGAAGTGGCAATTCAAGTTATTTGAAAGAACAAAGAACAAGTTATTTGAAAGAACATTCTATATAAGGAATGTTAATGGGTAATAATTAACTCTTGTAAACCTAGATGATTTAACTATAAAGAAAAAAACAACTAAATAATTTAGAAAGAACTTAAACATTACCTGAATGACATACAGGTAAGAATTAGACTAGAAATGGAAGAAAGGTGCACCAAATCATTATATGGAAATGCCTCTGTAAGGTTTGATATCTGAGATGAAAATCGTATCCTGTTTCTAGGCAACATCCTGGTAAGGAAATGATAGTAATGTTGAAGAAAAGCCTGACAGATCTGTAGCTGTTCCTTTAATGAGAGTATTCATGTAGGAGAGCTTCTAATACTCACAGTGAGTATTGTCTCTGCTGCCTGACAACTTCAGTCTCTGATATTGTGGAAGAGGATGGCACAGAGCTGCTCTTCCATGGAAATCACCTTGTCAAATGTACAGATGGCAAGAAGCAGTTCTTTACAGAGGAAGAAGAGTTAGCCTTTCATTTGCCATGATGTTTACAGTGACAGTCCTGGTTTTACCACTGTAATGGAGGTTTTCTGATCTCTCCAGAACAATAAATACAGATTTAATTAATATTGGAATGCATTTTCACCCTACGTACACCTCTAGAGTAGTCAATTAATGGACACACTAGTCTGGATCAAATGAGTCAGATGAGCAACTGCAGAAAACACAGCAATAGAATTCAGTAGATGTAACAGCAGCATATACAACTGGTTGACAAGAAAAACATATGGAAAATATAGAACTTGGGAGGTGATCAGACAGCAAATGTCTAGAAGATATATCAGACTCATCACAATGATCAACATCAGCAAGCCCATCTAAATCAGAATTCCAAGATGGAAACATCCAAGGTAAAATAATCAGAAACAACAAATTAAGAGTAAATTAAAAAATTAATTGAAAATAACTTGGCTCCTGGATTCTGGAAAAAATCTAAGAGGAATAAATCAGCTCTGCAAAAGCACCAAAAAAACTAATTATCTGTGCTATGATAATAGAAATGAAACTTATTAAGTGGGTCTGCATAAGAAATCATTTGCAGTTGTACCAGGCTTGACACTGGAACTGTGGTTAAGTGAATCATCTTGGAGAAAAAGTCAGACTTCATAAGGAGAAAACCTGAAGAGTTACATGAAAATAGCTTGTTTCCCTCCCCTAGTCCCCTTCTACCTCAAAAGGAAACAACAACAAAAAAATTACAATGAAAAGAAAATACAGGGAAATATAGGAAATATAGGAAGCTGTCATCTTATGTGACGACTCAAACTAGATGTACAGTAGAATTTTTTTTTAAAATGAGAATGAAGAAACAGTGGAAGAGGTTGCCCAGAGAGGTGGTGGATGTCCCGTTCCTCAAAACAGGGCTTCAAGGTCACATTGGATGGTGCCCTGAGCAATCTGATTTAGCTGAAGATGACCGTGCTCAATGAAATGAGGTTGGAGTAGGTGACCTTTAAAGGTCCCTTCCAACTCAAACTATTCCATCATTTAAAAAAACCAAAACGAACAAACACCAAACTACCATATTTTGCATATGGTATGAATATGAAATTTAAAGAAAGATTTGGTCACAGTTTCATCTGAAATAGCCCTGGGGAAGCTCTGCAGCCAGCTTGATGGAGTTCACTTAAATGGAAAAAACAGGACACCTGAGTCAACAAATCTCCACGAGATTGCAATGGATTCAGCAGATACCACAGCCACAGAAAAACAGCTTTTGCTGTGCTTCTGTACTGTGTTGAAGACTCTCTAGTATATCCTGAATAATACCAAGCAAAAAGACAGTGCCCTTGTCCACCCTGGAATCTCTCTATGAAAGAGAATTCAAGAGCATAAAGGGAGCATGTATTAATTTCTCCATTGATTTTGCAAGCAGTTGTGGATGAGAGGACTGATCAGCACTTCTCCTCTCACCACCTTTTATTGATTGAAAGTTGTATGAGATTGTTACCAAACAAGAGCGTTGGAATTGCAAGAAATCCATTACCGATTTTCTGGTCTATAAAGAATAAGCAAAGATGCTGCACTACAAACAGCAGTTCCAATAACTATTTATCCATGTTTTGCAGTGTCAATGTGGAATGCAGAAACAGAAGTTGTTTCGTGTAGAAATTTTCATTTCATGTTTTGAGGCCTCAATCCTCTCTCATATAGTATCTGATTCTGATGAACTATGTGCAATAGCACATAGTGATTCGAGAGAAATCTTGTAATATCACAAAAACCACTCATACCTTGTAAAATCAGTCCTTCACTATTGGATCCTAATTAAAGATGGAGTGTTCGTGTGATCTTATTTCTAAAATATATTGGTTTTTATGAAAAACTGCTTCTGAACTAAATTTAGAAGTTCAGACCCATTTTTGATTCTTATAAATGAAAATAATTATATAATATTTGTCTCCCTTTACTAGATCAAATATTCAGGTCCATTCAATATTAATATGTTTTCTCACTGCTGGTCAAACAACAAGAACAGCTGGCAGCTCTTTTCCCTATCCCCAGAGCAGTCTGTGCACAGTAGGACAAGTTCTCTGATTCTCTCCTGTTTGATTCACTGTCTATTGCTTAAAGGATTGCAAACTTGATTATCAGATCAGAGAGGATCTGGATACCAGAGCCGAACGGCCATAGACCGTTAACATGCCGGCCTAGTACATAAAGTAAAATACTCAGTATAAAAAAAAAATGCATTGTTACTTGTGTTCCACAGTATATGTTGTGTCAATCCTGTAGGCTGATAAATTTTTGCAACAGTTGTTGAAATTAATTTACTCTGCCTAGCAGATTGCATCAGTTTAGCAGTTAGTCCTTTCAAATTCTTCTTCATGATCAGCAATTTGCCACTGGACCTAGGCTATTCTGTTACACAGCTGAAAGATCTATTGTAGGAACAAGAATATTGAAAATACCACAAGTGAACAAAGTGTACAAAAATATACCTCAGCTAGTGGTATGCTACCTCTGACACCTATAGATCTTAAATTTCCATTGATGTTAGAGGAAAGATTTCAGGTAAATGCAGATCTAGTCTTACAAAATTACTTACAGGGTAGTTTCTAGCATTATATTTTTTTTAAAGTGAAACTGAATTCAAAAAAAGAAAAAAACTTGATAAATAAATAAAAACTCACAGTGTTCTTTTTCAGATTGCTGAAAAATCATCAGTAGAAATAAAAACATGTTACAGTGTCTTCATAAACTTTACAATGGTACATATGGTAACATACATCAAAATTAATCTCATCATTATGAGAATGCCTTCATTAATTAAAATATTTTTCACTCCAATCAAAAAGAAAAAATAAACTAATTAATGGATGAGACCTGAGCAATGGCAATGTAACTCCTTAAAAGACTATAAACTATAACCTATAAAACTATTTTGTGCTATCAACATGTGAAGGATTTTTGGAACAAAATGGTCTTCTGTCTGCAGGCCCACTATGTGTGTAGAGATTCAAACATTAGAAATTTTGCTACTAGAGCTGTATGAAATTTAAGTTTCCAACTGACAAATAATCCCCTGCTTTCTTCTAATGCAGATTTTTTTTTTTTTAATTCTGTCTTTGATTTTTTCTCCTTGGATTATCATGATGAATTACAATTCAAAGAGCTTGCCATGACATAAAAAATCCCATGACTCCCTCACCCCTCCAAAAAAAAAAAAACCAAACCAAACTCCAAGCCCCCACAGATAATTCAACCTTATTTATCTTTCCAAGTTTGCATGTTTGTGAAAGTTTATACATTTCAGTATATTTTTGCATTCAGCACAGATTTGCCACTGTGTTAAATTCATCCCAAAACGGTCAAAATGATAAATTACAAGTGCTTTATGATAAGTGCCCCATTTTCATTAAGCATAATGGATACTTTTTCCAGAAGAGTCTATCTTGGCAAATATATTTTCTGCCTATATTCTCCATCCCTAGGGGGCCACTTTTAGATTCAAAATTAAGTACACAGCACATTGATGGTTTATTTCTGAGAAGTTCCTCATTTAGACAATAGTATTCTGGCCCATTATACATTGAAAATATGCAAACTTGTCAAGCTTTAAACACTTCTATGGCAGATATTTCTTATCTAGCTCATCTAAAATATTTATGAAAGCAGGTTAAATTTAGGTTTTAGTTCCAATGTTCCATACAGCTCTTACTAGAATATGCAGCCATCATTTTGGATTTTTTCATTTGGAAACACATTGTATATATTCAAGTCTACATTCTGATTAAGAAAACATCTCTCAGTAAAGCTTCACTGACTCATTCTTTCAAAAGAAGTCATTCAGCTTTCCAGGCTAAGGGTAGCATTCATTGCTGAGGTGGCTAAGTACACTGATCTGCAGAGCTAAGACAAGGTCATCATAATTCCACTCCACTAATTTTCTACAAAAATAACATCTCTGGCACTCTCTGGCAGAATTGAGAGTCTGCCTTCCTGGGGAAATGCTAAAAATTTATCCCCATTATAGTTTACCTTATTGACATCCATTCGTAACTTCTCATTATTGGCACTGGCAGCTTTTTCTGCTGCTTTCTTCTGACGCTGAGGTCCCCTGCCAAAGAAGATGTAGTTGACCAATGCATATTCCAGCAGAGCCATGAAAACGAAGACAAAACATCCCATAAGGTACATATCAATGGCTTTCACATATGGAATTTTGGGAAGAGTCTCTCGAAGATGGGTGTTAATTGTTGTCATCGTGAGCACAGTTGTGATTCCTGGAAAAAAGAATTGACAAGTCTAGTGACTGAAATAATTTTAATTTTCTAGAATAAAAATTCATACTTATTCAAATGCTAGAGTTGAAAAATAATTTTTTTCCCCTGGAGGAAAAAAACCACATTTCTAATCTTAGAATCCTAGAAATCCTAGGTTTGGGTAGGAAGGGATGTTCAAAACCATCTAGTACCATTAGCAGGGAGCCCTCCACTAGACCAGGCTGCTCATAAGCCCATCCACACTGGTCTTGAATATTTCCAGGGATGGGGAAGTATCAACTCCAGGCAACATGATCCACTGTCTCACTACACTCACAGTGAAGAATTTCTTCCTAAGATCTAATCTAAATCCACACACCATCAGTTTAAAGGCATTCCCCTGTGTCCCAAGTCCCTCTCCAGCTCTCTTGGAGCACTTTTAGGCTCTCAAAGGTGCTCTCTGAAGTCTCCCTGGAGCCTTCTCTGCTCCAGGCTGAAAACTTCCAACTTCCTCTCTTCATAGAGAGAGGTACTCCAGTTACACAATTATCTTTGTGACATTTCTCCAGCCTGTTAAGGTCCCCCTGGATGGCATCTCTTCCCTCCAGCATGTGGACAGCTCCACACAGCTCAGTAACTTGCCGAGGATGCCCTCAATCCCACTGTCCACGTTGCTGACAGAGATGTTAAGCAGCACCAATCCCAACACAGACCCCTGAGGACACTTGTAATTAGTCTCCACTTGGAAATCAAACCATTGATTGCAACTGTTTAAGTGCACCTATCCAGCCAATTCCTTATTCACTGAGTGATTCATTCAACGAATCCATGACTCTTCAGTTTAGAGAGAAGGATCTCATGCATTAGAGTGTCTGATGCTTTGCACAAGTCCAGGTAGATGACATTAGTTGTTCTTCCCTCATTCCACCAGTGTTGTAGACAGCCATAGTCTTTGACAGGCACAACTTGCCCTTAGTGAAGCCAGGTTGGCTCTCATCAATTACCCCCTTAGTTTCCCTGTGCCTTAGCATAGTTTCTAGGAGGATATGCTCCATGACCTTGACAGACACCAGAGTGAGACTGACAGTTCTGTAGTTCCCCAAGGCTTCATTTTTTCCCTCCCTCTTAAAAAGGGGGTTTTGCTTCCACTTTTCCAGTCTAGTAAACTACACCAGACTTCCATGGCTTCTGAAATATGATGGATAGAGTTTTAGCCAGTTCATTTGCCAGTTCCCTCAGGACCTGCGGATGCCTCTCATCAGGTCCGACGGACTTGTGCTTGGAATCCTCAGGTTCCTTAGATGGTCTCAAACAAGGTCCCTTAAGCAGTTTGTTCTTCATTCTCCAAAACCCAGCCTTTGCCTTCTGCAATGTGAGCAATGTGTCTGGAGCATTTGTTCATGAGAGCAAGGCATTACAAAGGCATTCAGTACCTCAGTCTTCTCCAGATCCTGGGTATGCAGGCCTCCTGTTTCCTTTCAGAGAGGACATCCATTTTCCCTTATCATCTTTTAGCACCCATGTACCTATAGAAGCTCTTGTTGCCTTTGATGCCCCTTTAGCTTGCCTAACCTGCTCCCTGGCTCAGACTTTTTTTTTTGTATATTTCTCACAGGCTACCTGATCTTGCCACCACCCTCTGTAGGATTCCTTTTTGTGCTTGAATTTTTTCAGGAATGTCTTGTTCAGTCCTTATCTTGGACTTGCATTCTTTGCATAGCATAAAAAAAGGTACACCTGCAATAAATTGAACTCAGTGAAGCAAACAGTAGCTGGATTCTGTAAGTATATTTTTAACCAGCTAAACTGCAACCTTCTGTAATGAGTCTCAGTTAAAAATTACAGGCTACAGTCACATTTCTTTCAGCATTTTCAGGATGTTTGCAGTCTCAAATTCTTAAGGCAAATTGCTACACAGAAACTTCGGGTAAAACTCAGATGCATTCTGTAACATTAAAATATCAAAATCTCAGTGGCATCTTCTATGGAGATTTACATGTTTTAGCTATAGAAGACCTGTACTGGCAGGAATCAGTCTGATTTAGACAAAATTTGGCAATAGTATAAATACTTGTTTTTATAACATGCCCCTTATAATGAGGGGCACATAATAAACAAAATACACATAGGACTAGGGATGAGATATACAAATACTCTAGAGATTAATTAGAGAAATATTTTTGCTTTTGGAATGTAAGGTAACGGTAAGGAAAAAAATAATCATACTCTTACAATCATTTAGCTTGGAAAAAACCTTTGTAAGTTCATTGACTCTAATATTTAACCCAGCACTGCCAACTCCACCATTAAACCATGTCCCCATGCACCAAATCCACATGTTTTAAATCCCTTCATGGATGGTAACTCCACCACTTCCCGGAACATTCTCTGACAGGGCTGGGCAACCTTTTCCGTGAAGAAATTTCCCCTAGGATCTAATCTAAACTTCCCTGGCATAACTTGAGGCCTTGTTCTTTCACTTGTTACTTGGCAGAAGAGACCAATACCCAGCTGGCTGCACCCTCCTTCCAGGGAGTTTTAGAGAGTGGGAAGGTCCCTCTTTTTCTCCAGCCTGAGCTCCCCCAGCTCCTTCTCATTAATCTTGCACTCCAGACCCTTGCCCAGTTTTGTTGCCCTTCTCTGGACATACTCCAGGCCCACAATGTCTGTCTTGAAGTCAGTAGCCTAGAACTGGACACAGGATTTGAGGCACAGCTTCCTCCCTCAATGTAAGGACAAGTGAGCTACAATCCTAGTAAAAATTTATTTAATTCCTGAAAGGAAAAGCAATTTATAATCCATAGCACAGTGCTGAATGTGTGTTCTGGAGTGCCATGGGCAAAAGCAAACTAAGTGCATTCTTTTTGGAGAAAAACAAGCAGCAGAAGAACAGAATATGTTAAGATAATTAGGCTATTTTTGGTTACAATCAGCAATTGTTACAACCAGTACAGTTACTTGATTCAGACATGAAATCACTTTAATTTTTATTTAAATTCTGACGATTTAAATGCTGATTCAAATAATATAAAGCTTAACAAGCCAGACAAAAAAAAAGATCTAACAGATTTTTTTTATTTTCAAATCATGCACTCTCCACTCAGCCAGAAGCTAGAAAAAACATTCAGCTAATGCACACTGCATGCGATGTGTAAAAATGCCTACCTAAAGCAACTCTTGCAGCTGAAGCATCATAATTAATCCAGAAGGAAACCCAGGACAGGATAGTGATCAGAATAGAAGGCATGTAGGTCTGCAGAATGAAGTAACCAATGTTTCTCTTAAGTTTAAAGCTGAGAGAAAGCCTTGGGTAGGCACCTAAAAGAGAATATTTCATATGGCCATAATTTATTTGTATAATGCCTGAAAACATTTTTCTTTTCTGTGATTTTGGTTTTATTGTTGCATTCAAGACAGAGTACACTCAGAGCTGAAAGATCCAGGATATTCAGCTGCAGAATTTCTAACAAGAATCGGGATTAAATAATCTTTCATGCTAAGGGTACAAGGAAGCTCTAGGTGCATATCTGCTAGTAATCACAAAATTCAACAATCAACAACCAAAATACACATCAGAGCAACAAAGCATAGAAATGCCTCTTCCCTGACAAACTGTCATATGCCAGCTTCACTGTAACCTTTATCCTAAACTTCCCTCCAAGAAATGTAATACTTGTCTTTTGTGCCTGGACGCCAGAAATATTATAGTGTATGAAACACTTGTTAATATGGCTGCCTAGAAATCATTCTTCAAGTCCTATTTATGCTTGATTTTGAATTTGGGATGTACAACTCTTTTATAGTCCCTCCAAGATGATTTCTACCCATATCTGGAAAGTGAGTTTTGAAGATAACTTTTTTTTTAACACACCTAATGGGTTTCTCAAGTAGGTAGAAAACATCTAGTAATAATCCAATCTGACTCTTGTATCTCTTGAACAATTCAATGGCATTGAAATATGTTATTTACTTCTTGTTTAGTTTTGTTTTTTTATTTAATGAAACCCAATCTGATTTTCTGCTCCATCTCAGAAAGCATCTTTTCAGCCTTCAGAAAGTCATACACTTGTTAGAACAAGCTTAACTGAAAATCCTGGAACAAGCATTTTAAAGATTTTACATGGAAAACAAAATAATTATTCTAATACATCCCAAACTTGGCAAAAGGAACATCTGAAAACACAGAGAAAAAGTTTCCTAAATTGCCTACATGCTGGGTTGGGTTTATGGCACAGAGGTGTATAAGTGGCTTAATCTGTTTTCTTAGGAAAACAAAAAATACAGCTCATTTGATGAGCCTTAACATGACAGATTACCATGCCCATTTCATATGTTAATGAATGAGGCCTTATTCACTATGGAAGCTGTAATAAAAACCGCTTTTCAAATTCACAGTTGCTGCTCTATTTTATTCCTGTTTCTAAGAGTTTTGCTCCTCAACTGCACACTTATAATTAATCCAGTTTTAAAAGTCTTTAAAAGAATTCCCCTATTAAGTTCCCCTCCACAAACCTGTAGAGAAAACAACATTCTTGGTGATAAGCTTGTAGTCTACAATGGAGAACTGTGGCAGTTCAATCTTTGTCACTCCTGTGACTGCATTATCACCCCCACGCCAGTAAAACTCAATGTCATCTGTTGTATAGCCATCTATAAAAACAGGAATAAACAAGTGAGATACACATCTCTTTTGACATCATGGGGAACAGTTCATTAACTCAAAACATACAAAATATATTTCTAAACTTAAACCATTTATAAACATACAGACACAGGTCATTCAATACATAACTTGAAAAGGCAATCCTAGGTGTAATTTTATATTTGTTAAGTTTGTATTTTTTAAAAGATATATTACATGAATGTATCAACAAAACAGACCTTTAAAACCAAATTAAGACTACGCACATATTTTCTCTAGCTAGTAACTATACATCGGCTTAACGTAACTTCTGATCCCAAGGCAGGATAAAATGGTATAAGTTTGATGTAATTTCTGTCTCTGAGCTGAAACATCAGCACAGGCAATGTTTGGTTTTCAGTTGTAAAAAACAGCATAATTCTTTTCCTAAAATGGCCTGAATGCAGTAAAAGACAGCCACAGTCAGTGAGGCTTGAAAGAGGCCTCGTAAGAAGCAACTACAGCAGTTGCAACAACACCCATCACTGACAAAAAAATACCCACAAGAAATCAACCAACCAACCAACAACCCCACCACCCAAAGAAACACCCCAGAACACAGCACATTTTCATGAAG
Source organism: Petroica traversi (assembly GCA_025920805.1). Taxonomy (NCBI): domain Eukaryota; kingdom Metazoa; phylum Chordata; class Aves; order Passeriformes; family Petroicidae; genus Petroica; species Petroica traversi. The sequence goes on along the minus strand of JAHLSL010000079.1, from coordinate 4,372,677 downwards.
TTATAAAACATTTCCATGAAAAAGGAATCTGGGTTCCCAAACGGCAGCTGAGTGACGTTGTATGCTCTGGAGTCGGTGTACAGAAATGATCATGAGACATCAGAAGTAAAACTATTGCAAAACCAGGAAATACAATATTTATTAATGTTTTGTTATGCATTAATCAAAATATTTTTGTTGCCGAAAGTTGTAAATAAAATCAACTCAAACACAGAATAATGACTATGACTTTTTTGCAAATTGAGATAATAAATGTTATCCATATACCTTGATTTTAAGTCCTCATCCACAGATAAAAGACAAAATTGTACACTAAATACCATTTTAGAGTGCTCAAATACCACTGAATTTCAAGGAATAATGCTAGGACCCATTAATCTGTTCCTGTGCATCATTAATTTTTGATAATCGAAGTAGAATCCAGGTGTATAGCACTGGCAGAAGGCAAGCAAGTTAGAAGATATGAACCAAATAATCTGTAAAAACACTTAAACAACTATTAAATTCTAGTACATACATTTTAAAAACTATTTTGAGAGATACATTCCTATAGTTGATAGTATGTTGATAGCAATTCCAGAGTTTTGTATAATTGACTTTTTACTTTCCTGGCCACAAGTCTGTCTTCAGAAAAGAGGCAGACAGCTTATTTATGTTTTCCTGCCTAGTAACACCTTATGTTTGTCAAGTTTCTCTCAAGGCTTTCAGAGAGATAAATAAAATAAAATATAAAATAAAATAAAATAAAGATGAATAATTATACTGGCTGATCTTGAGATGTAAAAAGCAATTTACTGCACTCCAGGTTATGAAAAATATAATAACATCCTTAGGGAGTTTAGGAAGGTTAATATTACTTTGTTGGGAGTTTCTCTGTGATACTGTAAAGTTTTGCTGATCTTCTATCTGACATCTACCCTGCCCTCCGATAGCAAGTTCCAGATTCTAACACCATTTACCAAACTGCGTGAGATTAATCCAGGTAATTTATTTAATTCTGAGGTAACTAAACTGTTAAACTTCACAACTAATAAATCAATATTTTATTTTTATTTTGTTTATTTCTGAAAAAAAACAAACACTAAAATAAGTTCCAGCAGGGAAAAAATCCCCCTTGTCTATGTAAGAGAAAGAATGTTATGTAAGAGAAGAATGAGAAAGGTTGGTTTTTTTTTTAGAATATCTGTTAAAAGAACTTTTTTGTCCAGCTGCCTACGCACACTTTAGCCTTGAACAGTTTAATCATTTCAGGGTTCACACAAGAGAACTCCAGGATTTACATTCCAGCAGACTGCCAAATTCTTCACCATTACCTCTGCCAGAAAGATGTGTTTCAGATTCTCACAGCCATTAACACTAAGCAAACATTGAGAACTACTTCTTAGGAGAGAGGAATTTGGAAACTCTCACCCAGAAGTTCAAACTGAAGATTACAAACTCTGTGCTTCTAGGTGGCTTTGGGGAGAACTGAGCAGAATTCCCTACTGCTTACATTGGGCAAATTATAAGCTGAGACAGACCCAGAATGACAAGACTTGTTAGTAGGTATCAACAAGGAAAATTTCATGAAGTCTCTCTAAGCTTTCATTAAAATACTTCTCTCTCTCAAAAAAAAAAAAGAATAAATTATCCTGTTTATTTCAGAGTGCAGAGAAGGAGAGAAAAGAATATTAGAGTCATCTGCACATGAATGCTCTTGTATACTGCTAAAGTACCCAAAGATAATTTGATATAAGTCTAATATCTACCAAAAGAAAGAATGAGCCTATTCATGTCTCTAGTGGGTGTTTTACAGTAAATCAAATTACCTGTGGCTGTAATAAATTCTTTCTGCAGATATCTGGGACTTAAAACAACTCTACTTACAAGTTAAAATTATTTAAAGATCAACCAATTTAGAGTAGTAATAGGCAGTCTAGAAAAAAAATCTGTAGCTCTTGACACGAAAAAACAAGAATTAATAAAGTCAGTTCAATATTTCTAAATTAGCAGACCACATTTTGGTAACGTAGAAAGGAAAGTATACTAAACCAAAAAATGTTTCAAGTAATCTTTGCAAGAATATGAGTTTAGCACAGAACACTATTTGATTTAGACTTAAACCAACTGTTGGTTTACTTTATATTAAATTGTATGTAGCTCTGCTGCCAGCAGAAGGCAATTGATTGATTGCTTTTCCCCTCAATCATTTATATATCATCATCAGCACAATTTACTTCACGTTCAGAAAGTCCAGTTTCTCATTTCTGTCATGCATCACACATTGGCAGTCAACAAAATCAATACATTGTCCTGGTAATATGGCACCAATTCTGAGAGAAGCAAAGCATTCTCAACTCCCATTAACACAGACAGGGAGTTTATCATTGTGTACACACTGAGGAATGACAGACGATGAAGTACTGTAGAGGAAAAACAAACAACTAGTAGAACATAAAATAAAAATCCCTTCATATAGAAACTATAAAAGGACCAATATTTTCCCAGCCTATTCAAGACAAGTCAAAAATAGGAAATTCTTTAAGTACAAACAACCTAAAATGAAAGCTGAAGTATTACTGCCTGAAAATGAAAATATTTAGACACAAGACAATTATCAGAAACACTATACAATGGAAGAGAACAAGCAGATTTTTCTGAAAAACTCAGGATTTATCAGGATTCATTGCCTCATGATGCTGCAGATTTTACATGACAGCTCGGAGATATTTTACATCTATATATCTACAATATGCACTGTGTAGTGCTCCACATTACTGACACTATGGCAGCACCTAGAGACTGAAGACAAGGCATCTGTTTATTTTTTTGGGGGAAAAAATGACATAAAGATGCAAAACAGTGAAAATGTGCCTAAAACAAAAGGAGGATTCAAAGGTCATGTCCTAATCTCTCTCTATTCTGAACTATTAGCAATTTGTGCAAGCTTAGACAATACAAGCGCACATCCTGCATCACACCTGAGCTAAGGAGACCCACTCCAGCATTGACCAGGAGACACAGGAGACAAAAGGATCCTGTTGGCAACTGTCTAAATCCTACCTCCAGCTGATATATCTTATCCCAAAGAGTGTTCCTCTAGTTATTACCTATATCTGTGATTCTGAGCACTATCAGCAGGGAATTACGATCAAGCACAGTTCAGCTACTTCAAAAATTCTGCTGAGCAGGTGCAGAGACTTGGTGAAAGCTGGTATCATACCATCCTTTAGATCACCTGAGGTATTTGTCTTTTACTTACCAATAAAAAACATATGACAACTCAGTTTACAGTAGATTCTGGACTTTAATACTATTACAAAGCAACCATTTACAAGAAGAACACCATATACCTGGTGGAGAATAACAGAGGTGCGTTATACACATGTCATTTTTGGGGACAAAAATATCACAAATGTACATTAGTGTATACAAAAATCTATGGACTCATAGATAGGGAATGACTAATAAGCTACCAGGGATTTCACTATAGAAATTATGTATCTGATTTCTGTAGGCAATTCATATTAGATAACTGTGAATGTTTTATAAAGCACACAGAAACATCTCATCCCCTTTTTCTGGCACAGTTCATATTCCCTAACCCACTTACTTCATTTAGCAGATGTTCTTTTCTGAGGATAATGTTGACAGTATTATGTCAGCATATTGATTAAGTCTGGATCATCTTGAAGGTTATTTCAGTGTAGCATAGGTGACATTAAGCACACATGTGAGGAAAACAGGGATGGCAACCATTGTCAATATAAAGTTAGAGCTAAACATATTTCTCACTTCCCCTACTACTAAAATGATGAAGAAAAAAACCCCTTAATCTTTAAATTAAAAAAAAACCAAACCCAAACAGATTAATATACATTAGACTTCTGCAGTAAAGTTTCTTATTTCCCTATTACCCATGCCACAGAAAAAAGGAGTTTTGGAACACACAAGTAACTATGTGAGAAATCTGTCCCAGACATAAAAGATGGGGGGGGAAGCTTAGTTTCATTTGCAATTAAAAATCGACTGTGGTAGAAAACTGAGAAACTCAATATTAAAAATTCCAGGATAATGAACTATTTCTAAAAGCTCAATTTTATCGTCAGTGACACAGAAGAACCAAGAAATTTGCTTTCACTTCTCATAATGGTAGATCTTGAAGGATGCAATAGGAAATTGCAATATATAACCAATCATTGCTGAGAAAAGCAAAATTTAGGCAGAAATAAATGTCTATTTAAATGTGAACTGATGTAAATAGGATAAAAATGAATACATGAATACTTAAGTGATCTATTTCAATGCCATTAAATCACAAAATGAACAGAACTCAAGTGAAAATAACCATTGAGAAAAGAAAAGTGCAATCAGGTATAAGCAGGCAATGGGGTTTTTTTCCAAAGAAATCAACGAAGTGAAAATATAAATTATTTCCTATGTTTAAAGACTTATGATTTTACTACATAATTAATAAATATTTTCTTTCATTTTTAAGTCAATGAAAACAAGGGCAAAGTTAAATAAAATATAAAAAATAAATATCTTCAATATCACACTGGCATCAAAAATTGCTTACAGGAAAAACAATGTTGTTTACACTAGTTCATGAGATTTAATCTCAGAGACAAAGCACATGTCCCAGAGAGCTGAACTGTGAAATCTACGTGGAAAAGTGAACTTGGAATGCCAAGAGATAACTCAAGGTCTGCTTGAACTTTCTGCCATACCCAAACCCTCCCATTTAAAAAGGATGATAGTGAAGTGCACATACTTTAATAAACATGGCTAAAAATGTTCAACTGAACAATTCAGTAAATGAATGATGCCTCTCATATATTAACTAGATCATTTTATAAAGTCCATAAATTTGCATAGGTAATGTCATCAACCCCACAGTCAAATAAGAAATCTCTTATGTGTTTTCAAATGAAGGATATGTATAAGTAATGATTCAAAAAGGAAGTACTGTGTTCTTTTGACATAATATAAGGAGCCAACTAGGGTGTAGAGGGAACAATTTTTTGTACTTTGATGTGTATATATATATATTATTTATATATAAACACACATACACAGAGAATTTTCCAACTGTATTATGAAGAGATTTTTTTTAAGATTGGTGGAAATGTCTTAACCCACAATTCTATATTAAACTAAACACTGTTTCTGCTCTTTGAAAATAGTTATTAGCAACTGTCTTCTACTTTTGAAAGACTGTATTTCAGGAACAGAACTTTTATGGTAAAATGCAAATCCACACTGAATGGGTGTAAATGACAATTTATTTTCTCCTCTCTCTCTTCAGTAAGGACAAGGCTCATGGAGGCAAACCAAATACTTATATTTGCACCCTACCATGAATTTCATCACTTTAGCCTGTACTTCATCTTCATGATTTGAGCTGATTCCTATACTTTTATCTAATTTGACTACATTAACTAATTTATGCATAGGAAAATTGCTGTCCAGAACAATTACATGTGATCTGAAAATTATGAAGGCCATTGAATATTGTTCTCAAACAGACAAACAAATATCAAAATTTGCTTATTTCAGAGGAGATTTAATGAAAAGACTGCGTATGCTGTTTCCTCTTTTGTTCTGATTTAAGAATTGGTCCTTTTGAAACTGGAAATAGAAATGAGCCAAACAAATGAATCAGCAAAGCATCATCTCCACAAGCTCAATTTTTAATACCTTAGATATGTAAGACCAAATGTTCTAAGTTTCCTGCAACCCACTATCAGCCTATGTTTTGAATGCTGATGTACATTAAAAAAGAGAGAGGAAAAATGAACAGCATCTGGCAACCTTAACCTTATTAATAAATTGCATGAATACTCCTCTCTGCTTAATTATTCCATAGCTGTATTAAAAATACAAGGCCACAGGGAGAAAAATGCAATTTGTAGAAGAAAGCCCTTCTGTTTGTGGTTGTACCATTTTTTCAATTTAGAAAAATATTTATTCATTGTGATATGCTAGCTTGCAATGCAGTGGGAGGTAATATTCTGAAATATTATTCCATCTTTGCCTGAAGGACACCACAGTATCTAAAACACTTCTACATTTAGGTAAGATCTGGTTATTAAGGTTTAGGAATTCTGTTCTTATAGATTGTTCAGCAGGAACATGCTAAAACCTATTATTGCCAAGAGTGAAATATCATTAGACTGTAAAACCCCCCAGGTTTTTACACATGTAGAATAAAGTTTAGGTTTGGACAGTTAACTGAACCTGTAGAAATTAATTTTCTTCTAGTAATGAGCAAGCTATAATTAATGCTACTTCTAAGGTCATCCACATGTATAGATCTGGGAACTTTTTCTTTCTTATCTAGAGAAGTCTTCTGTCATCTGCAAGTTTTTCAAGGATAATTACATGTACCTTTGATGTGGAGAACTATTTATACAGTACCATGTGAATGAACTTTATAGGAACTTTAATTATAGACCATGATATTGTTAGAACTACATCACTATTTTCTAAAAATTGCAATAGTCCTGGCAACATTTCTAGACGTCCTTCACACAGCCTGGCTGATATCAGAAACCTCATTGCTGCCTCTTCAAAATATTTTAGTGGGAGCTATGTGCCTCACGGCTCAGAGGACTTTCCTGCAGGAAACTCTGATATGACACCTCTATTAGAAAAGACAGCACAGGTTTGTTGGCAGTATCCCAGCTACCTTCCTAGGATGCTGAAAGATGTCAGAATAAATTCTTTTGACACCCAGCCCTTCAGCTTTTAGAAACAGTACACAGAGAAGAATTATTTGGTGGGTAACAAGATGCTAATGGTTGTGGATGGGTATGTACAAGGTAGCAGAAATTGCAAGTATTTCAACAGGAGATGGTGACAAGGCCAAAGGAGAATGAAAATTACTTCAGCTTTCTGCATTTATCTGGCACAGGAGACAAACCCTGTGAACCTCAAACATACTGCTAAGCAGCTACTTCTGTAAATCCATGGCAGATGCAACCTCATCCCACATTTTTTTCCACTAGAAAAGTTCATTTGCCCTGATCCAGTTTAAAGTTTTGGCTTTTATGTACCACAAAGTCATGTTAAATCCTGCTCTTTAGGTAATATACTGTTTAACTCAGTATCTGTTATTCTCCTCTGATTTGCCTTGATTTTCCCAGGTACCATACTAGGTTTTGTCACCGCATTTCAGAAGTTTATAAGTTCACAAAATTGTCTATAACTTTTCTAACATTCACTTTTCTTCTGAGCCGCAACTTCTATTTTATGAAGTAGAAGTGACTGAGACAAGATAATGCCAACCCTTAAAGAGACTTTTCCCTGCAAGGAGATTTTAACACACTATTGACTTTTATTCTGTTTTCCTCTAGCTCTAGTACTGTAACTCTGTCAATATGCAAATATGTATTGCATAATGTTGCCTCTTGGGATGGAAAAGCAAGATATCTGCATATAAATGTTCATTAAGAAGAATCCAGTGCATTATTTTAACATACATAAAAGCAAACCAGCCTCAAATACAAAAGTTAAAGAACTACAACTTTTTGCTGAGAGCCCCAAGTGGACTGCACCTCTCTCATGCCTTTGAAATAAATACCCTTCTTCAGGAAAAAAAGAAGAGCAAAACACATGAATAATACAATAACGTATAACAAACCATGCAGCATTGGAATATGTTAAAATTAGTACTTCATTTCCTTACACAACTGCACAGAATCATTCTTGAAGAAGTTATGAGTCAAATTCACCTCCAAGCTACAAACTCTCCCTTCCCCCAAAACATCAATGGAACTATTTTCAGATAAACCTACAGTACTCCATACCTGTGTCTGTCTGTTCCTTATTTCAACTGCCTTTTTCCTTAAACAGTGACATTCATTCCTAGCTTATCCTTACAATCCAAGGCTTATGTGCATCACACATCATTATCTACATTTATATTCCTATTTTCTAACTGTGTCTTTCCTTTGGAAGTGTTATCCTGTATGTGTCTGTGGGCTTTATGAATCAGAAAGGTTGCTGCTTTCAGGGAACACATTGCTTCAGTGCAGAAGCAAGAAACTGAAGGTGCTCTGCTACCATAAATATGAAAATTAGATTTCTTCTCTGCTCTGCAGCATCCTTGGTGTCCAGGAAGCTGTCATGGCTCAGAAACACCTCCATGAGGCACGTATCCAACAGCCACCTTGTAAACATGGTTATCAAGCCATTCTTCTGTCTGTGGTGCTCCCAACTTTGCATCATTAAATTACTGCTGTACTCTGTTTCTTCTACAAGTACATGAATGCTGTAGTATTTATAAGGAAATATTTTATTAGTATTATTGTATAAAGCAAGTACTTGAAAGGCCTCTTATGTGGCAAAGAATAAATGCCAAACAAAATATCTTTGGAAGGCACTGAGTTGAAGATAATGATCTTACTCATATCATGAGTTTTATCATGTCATTGTGTCACAAGTTAAAAGTGCGAACACAGAAAAACTGACCTGTCCCAAGTGACTTTTAACTGCCACTCTGATTTGGAACATCTCACAGAGCTGTTAGACAAATGGAAGGTATACAAACACAATGTTTTCCTGGGCACAAGGTCTGTAATAACATCCAATTTGTGTGCAGAGTGGTGAAGTTAAGAAATACTTCCATTACATCCCCTGTACCAAGCACAGAGACAGAAAGACAGATTGAGCTTGATTCTTGCTTTGTAAACAATCAAGAGCTATTGAAACAAAAGTGTTGCCAATTCAATGGGGAAAATATAGGACACTTTTTCTTTGAGGAAACCAAAAACCGTCCAGGTCTGCAAACTCATAATGATGCAGTACTGTTTAAAAGTTGCCAGTACAGATACATGCCAAGGAAAAACCTGAAAGGGCTGAACTGGAGCAGCTCTTCCTGGACGCCCATTAGACTTTTCATTTGAATGGTACTGTCTGGCCATGAATAACAGTAAATATTAATTCATACCATGAACAGAAATGCATGTGACCATAAAGAATTGGCCTAAGCATGGAAAATGCAAAGGACCCATAGTCCTGTAGTTACTATGGTGAATACCAGAAACCCAGCAACAGGAGCAGCCCTCTGAAAGGATGCACCACATTCAGCTGTGGTGAAACTACACCTCCTCAGGCACACCCTAAACTCTCTTGTTTACTGCACTGCTGTTTACTGTACACATGGCTGAGATCACTAATTAAAAACCTTCCAATATCAGATTACAAAATACACCAACATCTACAGAACACTTAAAGGACCTAATAATATTAAATGCCAAGTTTACTTCCAAGGTTTATTTGTTTTTGTTTTGATTCTGGATGAAATTGAACACATAGAAGGCAGCCTGCCAGCTTAATTACGATTAAAAAAAAAAAAATCCGTGCTGCACTTTTGTCCTGCTCACTAACCCAAATGTATTCATGACCTGTCCATTATGGATATTTGATGCACCATTAAATACAGAAAATAGCTCTATATTGTTAACATTTTCTTTAGGATCACTGCACTTGGAAGAAGATTGGTAGCTGAAGGTATGGAACTAACATAATACCAATAGTTAAAGAGGCTACTGGCAAACTAGCAAGCAATCCATTTAAAAGGGTAGAATACATTAAAAAAATATTTTTCTGAAAATGTATTTTAAAATATGTCATATTTCCTTCTGAATATCCAGATTTAAAAACGTGTAACCATTCTAAGTAGCATAGTTACTCAGCCTAATACATAAAGCTATGAATATAAACAAACAGCTAGCTCACACATTTGCTACATAACTTTAATATCAATTATATAATGAAAGATCCCATATGAATAACAATGAATATTAGGAAAAAAGGAAAAACAGGAAGTCATTATCAAATGAATAATTGTTGAACATGTTAATGGTAACATTCCCATTGATTTATATCAGAGCTGCATGCCCAGCAATGATACCTTCTTTAAAAAAGTATTTTCCCTGACTTTGTTGAGAATAATCTTTTAAGAGATCAGAAGTACCAGAAGCTGCACTTACATCATCTGTGATCCGCAGAGTTACTGGATGTCAATATTTCAAAATAATTTTTAACTCAGAAACCACAGCTAGAACTTTGGACTGAGAAAGGAAACTATACAGGGACAGTTGGTCAGATTAGGTTGATTACCAATAGATTCCTGAGTGTTTACACCTGTTGAGGATGTACCAATAAATGGTTTTCACATAGAAAGGTGATCAGAAACAATATTGGGCTAATCCTGGTTGCTTATTTTCAGCTAATTTTACCATCACTACAACACTAAGCTCCATTAAAACTTTTATTTGAAAAACAGTGTGATCAAGGGAAAAATAATTCTAGTTTGGAAAGGTTAGATGTGTTTCAGAGCTGAAATTATAGGAATGCAAAAATCAAAATTTGGAAAAGACAAAAAACTATTGCAACAAAGAAAGGCTCTTCTTTAAAAGGAAAATTAATTAGAAGCATGTTAGGAAAATCCAAGGGAAAAAATTTTGCTTTCAACCTGTCTGCCTTTACTTCAATTTTGGTAGACTAGAAGTGTTTATGGTTTTATTTTTATCTAAATTAGCTTAAACTATGTATTTATAGTATGTGCAAATTAATCCTTAGACTTATGAAGTGCTAACTTGCCTAAGCATAGAGGAAACCAGTTTTTAGTACCAGACTTCTGTCTCAAAAAACCAGTCTTTCAGCTTATTTTTATTGCATTCTTGCACTGCAGTACTATAGTTTTAAATTAGCTCCCAGCATGAACAAAGGTGGGCATTTTTTTTAAGAAACACTTTACAATTCTACCTGTATATTCCCTAGAGAAAATTCTCTAACACAGGTTTTAGCCAAATAAAATCACTTCAGAAGACTAAGGGAAACAAAGAATGAGTTTTGTCTGATGAACATTTCATGGATTTTAGCTCCTAAAATGAATAAATTTTAAATCACTTCCCAAATTATCATTATATGTATCAGGGGATAAGGATTATGCCAGCTACCAGTTAAATGTAGCCATTTATTAGCACAAAGTAGTCTCACACAACAATTTATGGCATACAGGGACAAATACAAAATCCAATTAAAATTACAGGGGGAAATTATCAGGGCAGAATTTAATTATCAAAGATAAAATTTTGCCAGCAGACTGTGGCTAACACCTGTCCTGAAGTGTAAAGTGACAAGGAATATGTAGTAACAAACATTTGGGTCATAATTATGTTGCATTTGCTAGACAGTTCCTCCAGTCGCATTTAGATCCTTGTTTCCCTTAGACTGGGGAAGTGCTGCTTTCTCAGCTACCAGTGCTGCTACAAAAGTCTCTGACTCATTTCAAAATTCTAATCCAGTCCAAGCACTACTGTTGGTGCACTGAAATGCTGATTTTCGTACTTCTGCACACAGTTTAAATCCCACTCATTTGCATCTTTCACCTCCTCTCCGTGAAGCTGCAGAGCTTCCTGTAAGCAGCGGTGAGTGGCCACAGGGACACAATGGTTGTGCCCACACCACATGGCAAACAGGCCAACAAGGGTGGGAGCCACCCTGATGTCCTTTTCCCTTTGTCAGAGAACAAGGTCAAATTGGCAGGGAGGACAAGCAGTGAGTGAAACTGGCTTCCTCACTAGGGGGGTACAATGGGAATGCCCCATCTGGGAGGATGGTCAAGAGTACCTTCCCAGCCACACATGCAGAACCAAGAAAACTCAGTTCTATCACAATTTCCAAGCTGAATTAATTTAAGATTTTCTTAAATTCTACTATTTACCTTTTGCATGCCCGAAGTAGCAGTGAGGACACTTACCTAAGTGTCCTGAAAAACAGATGGCTAATTTTTATAAGTATTCCCAACAACAGAAATCTTAAAAATTAACTAAAGCTATGAACTGAATTATCACCATTTTCTATTATGTTCTTCTAGTATTTTTTTTCTTGCTTAGGAAGAAGTTGATAATAGCTTTGATACACATACAAAACATCCCTGGAAACATACCCTTCATTCACAATTCTAGAAGGGATATATTGTCTAATAAGAGCATTTTCTACATCTGGCAAGTTGTTACATTCACTAATATTGTGAATTAAAATCCAAATTCAATTCTACTATTTTTAATAACTGCAGTTGCTAGATTCACTAGCAACTTCATTATCATTATGATCAAGTCACTGGACTACCTCACTGATGAAAGATGAAGCCACTGATTAAGCCATTCATTATATCCATCAGCATTATACTTATGAGTTAAAATCCTATCCTATTAGGGATGAAAGGAAAGGAATACATATCAGAAACCCAGCATTAATGAACACTACTGTTAGTAAATCCACATGTAGCTGCAGTGTAGGACAAATAAAGCATCAAGATTAAAGCTTTCAGCTTTGACAATTACATAATTAATGAGAGAAAATAATTTTTAAAACCTTGAAGCAAAGAGTGTTTTAAAAAAATTCATCTTTGCCTCAATGCTGCCCTTTGAATAACAGAAATATGGAGCACCATTACTGTAATTCTCACATAAGAATTTTAATTCAATTTTGAAAATATAAATTTTCATCATAAAATGAACGTATGTGCACTGTATTTCTTTCAACTAATTTTTCTGAAAGCAAAATAAAGCCTTGTGATTTGGGAAATTGTGAATTAAATCAATGTATTACTGGCTCTCCAAGTTAAGTGCTACACCTTAGGGTAGACAAAATAAAAGGAATTACTGACAATCCTGAACAGAAAAAAGAATGTTTTAGATGTCCGTCTCATCAAGCCAACCAAAGCAATAGAAATTATTATATTTTGTGAATTGGTTTTATTAAATATAGTCAGCTTTAACAAAACTGATTTATTTTGAAAAAATGTTTGTTTTTGTAAAACTGCTTTTACACTCACTAGGAAGCCTCCAGGGCATGATATTTGCTGTGTGATTGCTGTTTGTTTGTGCACTGTGGACTTTTCCAACTTACTTCTCACCTAGAGCATTTGATTACCCTAACTCAGCTCTCAGCCAGCAAGTGACATTAATTATCTGCTGAAAAGTGGCTGTGAGCTGTTGATTAAATAAATGTCTCAATTCCTGTTTGTGCACCTAGCATCAATTATAATCTGCATCTATAAAATCAGGTATTTTAACTCTTCCCACAGCAGCACTGTGTAAATCCCTGCAAAATGTAGGAATCAACAATTTGAAGAGACCAAAACATTACTTAAGATACCTTAAAGAGGTTTTCAGTTCTAAAAACTTAATTGCTCTGTCTGACAAAAGGTATACTGAATAAAGAATTATAGCACAGGCTTGAATCTCTACTTTCCATTATTGCTCTGTCTCCCATCTAAGATTTAATTGCTGTTATGCTGATCACTATTGCTATTTCTTACACTGTGCTCTCATTCTGCAGCCAATGGGCTGTGATAGTAAAACAAGACTAAGATTACTTCTGGGAACAGACCTGGGGAACTTTAGGATGTGCAATGCACCACTCTGCTCTGGGAATTACTAGAACTAGGAAGAAACATCCTTCTGGTGCTTAGTCTGGGAATCACAGAGTCCTTTACACATTTCACTGGGCAATGGCTGAAGGCTCTCTACAGATTGACACAGGCAGAACCAGAGAAGCCCTTTTTATTTTATTTTTAAGCAAAAAGTAACTTCAAGGGGAAAGGATCACACTAACTTTCCTTTCAATTATATTCAATGACTATGACATGAAAATTCCTGGAAAATTCTCCCTCATCTCCCTCTCCCCAGTTCATTTTAATAAGATGAACTCTCTCTAGTTCATCTTATTAAAATAAGTAATGTGCTTATTACATGCTTTCTGTCTTTGTTGAATAGGTTGGTGTTGATACAGTGAACTTTTTATGCTTTTAACTACACCTAGCAACAATAGCAAAATAATAAAACAATCTGTCAGCAATTCACTTTAGCTGCTCAATAGTTTAAACAGCAAATAAGTGTTTCTTTGGGAACACAAAGGAACTTTTGAGTCACTTACATGCAGAGATCAGTCTTGATTTAGATATAAGGCTCTATAATTGAGCTTTTGAAGACAGACATTCCACCTCTTCCATTGATTTTCCGTACGTTAACTTGAATAGCTAAACCCAAGACTTCTACATTTGTAAATAAATCACTCACCTAGTATTTTAAATAGGGAACTGATGCTTCACAAGAAACAAAAATGCTGCCTCATGTTAGTTTATATACATATATCTGTATTTATATACATTGCGTATCTTTAATACCAATTTAAAGGATTTCAACTTCATATATACATTTTTTCCCCACTGAGGATTTACAGATTTCTCTTCTCAAAACATCAGGTTTAATCAATGAAAGCTGGGTTGATTCATGATATAAGTGTGTTGATCAGTACTCTATTACTTTAGGCTTTACCTCAGAGAGTTAACAGATGCGGCTTTCACACAGTGAAGGCAGCTATATCAAATTAACCTCTTTCCAAAATCAGATTTAAGTGCCAGGGATCTCAAGCAAATATGTTCCACACATTCCACATTGATTTTAGATTTTACTCTGTAAAAAAGCACATAATAGCATGATCTCATAATTTAAATTTGTAACTCCATGTCAAAGAGAAAGCCTCACACATAATCATATCTCATCTAGATCTTTTGCCCTCAATTGTTCTTACTTGTGCTATCAGGATTTACACTACTGGAGAAAGAGAAAAACCCCCCAAAAAACGGCCAAAAAATCCCAACAAACCACTTTCAAACCCATTCTACAAACCAGATGAAAACTCTGCTTGCAAAGATGAGAAAATAACTGCAGCATCCAAACCAGCATGACCTTGTTGCACAAGTTTTGCTAAACTCTGACCCGAGGGCTTCTCATTGAAATATTCCAGATCCTCACGTCTCCTTGAGCTCTGTTGCTATTAATAACATGGGCAGCGGGGCTTATTCCGATCTCTGTTCTTGGCTCTTTTGTGGCTTTTTTAGTTCTTCAAAGGAATGCCTGTTTCCTGAGTCAAACATTTATTTTCATACTTGATACTCTACAGTTTTATAAGAAAAGAAAAAAATTCTCTATCCTTGTTGAAGATTGAGACACAAAAGAAAGATTTTTTTCCTCATCACGCTCACATTCTTATTTGCAAATGCCTTCATTATTCGAAGTTATTAGTCAGTCAACTTCCTGTAGAGTAAAAAATAAAAGGCACTAATTGAATGTTTCAGATAAAAAGAAGGCTGGCTTGAATGTTTCTAAAAATTACATTATCTTAACTAGTTAAATTCCAAGTGACTTCTCTGTTTTGTAAGAGAAAATAAAATAAAATTAAAAAAAAGAAGTCCAAAGCCAAAAAAATAGAGAAAGAGGAATCAGGAATTCACGCATATGTTGCATAAATGTAATCAGATGGAGTGCATTTAATCCCCTGGATTTCAATATACCTGCTCTAGTTTTCAAATCTCGTTGGTATTGAAAATCTCTTGGTTACCTGAAATAATTTGCTTTCCTTAAAAATACATAGATAAATAATACTGGATTCCTTTTTAAAATGTTGTATGTGAATACTGACAGGTTAAAAAATATTTTTTAAGTAAATGTAGCAAAAATATAATATAATCTGTTAATTGTGTTCAAGCAGGCCAGACGGCATACAGCGTGTAATCTTCGGAGAGAGACAAATCAGATGAATGTACTTTCATACACTGCCTAATGTTATCAATTTCTGCTTGGAATCTGTAAGAAAGGCAAAAAATAATAATTAGAAAATTAATGTGTAATAGTCTATAGTGTTCTCTTATTTGCAGTTTGCACTAATGGGGCAAATTGATGGTGCATGGTGCACTTTCTCTTGGGGGGGGTCATTAGACGCCTGAATCATAAAACATGTGGCAGATGAAAAGCTTTACAAAACCAGCTTTAAATAAAGAGGTAATTACATGTAAAGGGCATAATGTTGATAGCAATTATTGCTGCTAACCTGGAACAGTTGTTTCACTATAGTGCTGTTTCCTACGAGAAGCTATGCTATATTTCACTTCTCATTCTATGGGCAGCTTCTTCCTAATATTCTATGCTCCTAACAATCCAATCATTCTAGATTACAACACCTTCAACTCATGTAGTGGGTTTGTTTGCCAGAGAAACATTAATACAGTATAAAAAGAAACTGTAGCGCAGATAAATGTAACCACAGGTCACGGAAGTGACCAAATTAGTACTAAGTGTAGAATCAGAAATCTGTTTCCCAGTCTGGTGCTTTCCCATACCAGCTGCTCATCCTTATCTGGACTCAACTCTCACGAATGATATTTCTTTAAGGGATACAAATTTTTGTCAACCTAATAACAACAATCAGTGACCTGATCTACAAAAAGAAATGCACCTTGTTCTATGCCTTGGAGCAGCACTCCTTAAATGGGAATTTTCATCAGGTGTAGTCTCCAGGGCCTGGTGCCGTGTGCACCACTTGGAAGTGAGTTACATGCCTGAAATATTTAATATTTCCTGTTCTTTTTCCTTGTAACAATTCTACTCACATATCCATTAGCACTTAGCCACCAGTTTTCTCTACAAAATACAAATATAGCCACAGAAATACCACTCGTATGAGTATGGTATAATGTCATCAGGTTGACTTTTAATCCATGAACTACACAGGAGTCTGTTGCAATGGCCCTGCTCAACATGTGGGGAACAGTGTTGAGTGATGGACTGTGCTTAGATACCCTGGAAATTGAAAAAAAAAAATTAATGTCAGAGACACTAAGCCTTACTTCCAATGTTATGGTATTAGCTACTCTAGCCCAGACGACTGATCATTCCAAAGATTACTTTGGAATTAAGAAATTTTCTCTGAGAGACTCTAGAGATATAAATACTTAAAACACCTAAGAGGGGTTTTTATCTGTGATAAAAGAAGATGACTGAAGACACATAGTCCTTCAAATCATAATTATACCTAAACTGAAAACATTCTCATTTTGAATGAACTGCCATAATTAAAGCCTCTTAGGATTCAAATGTATTTATATAAAGACAGGTACTCATGGGCAAGCACTTAGACCCATGATCAACTGTCCAGATTGGATATAAAATGTACACTCCATAATCAATGAATACAAAGATTTGAAGAAATGTCCAGTTTCACCAGCAGAATAAACAAGACAGAATATATATTAAATGTTAATAGTGCAAAAGGACAAAATTAATATACTAAGAATTCTGAGGATTTTAACAGTACAATTCAGGTTAGAGAGAGATTTAGCAACACTAAATTCACAATCCTAATCTTCAGACTCAGACTAGTCACCTGAACTCCATATACAGAAACTGGAAATAATTTGCCTCCAGAAGGGTACATCCCCTCATAAGCCAGGTTTGACAACCTGATTGCAGGGAGTTGTGCAACTTTTTGTTGGCAATACAGGTAGACCCAACAATTTATTTGACTAGATCATTACTCTGAGATGATCTAAACACTAACTCATCAGACAAATTTTACTCTAAAATTGGGGTTTTTTTAAAATTTCTTTCAGCATTGAGTTCAGCAGGATCACAAAACACAAGGACATTTCTCCTAACTGAAGGATGGAATTGCTTTTATTACTGGTCTCATATTATAGGGAAAAAATGATAAAAAATATGCAGACACAGCCAAGCCACAGTCATGAAACAATATGTTCAATTTGCCTGTGAACTGTGCCATTTTTATATCTGCTATAAACTGTGGACATTATTAGTCTCAAGAATTTTAAAATCATAGATATATTGAGTATGCTGCTGGCACGTACCTGAACATTAAAAGGACTAATATTCTGCGACATCTCTCTTTTCTAAACTATATGAAGATTAAAATATGGGGGCCTTTAAGCCCACAGTAGTGCCTCTAGTTGAAACCTGTTCCCTTATTTCACTGTGCTGTATACTTGCATTATGACATAGACCACAGTTAGGCAATCACATGGCATTTTACCCACACGACTCTCCCTACCACATATAACAAGCCAAGAGAGACTTATTGTTCTTGCAGATACAGAAAATATCTCAACAGCTAAAAGTAACTGTGTACATGCACATGCTTTGTGGCAACCCTGTGCTTTCCTGTTCCAGAATCTACAAAACTGGGCATTGATTTCTCTTGCACAACCATGAGTCTTCAAATAAAAATAAAAGAAAGAGAGAGAGAGAGAGAGAGAGAAAAGGAAGAATATGTGAAAGAGGTATAACATTCAGTTGCATACATCTTTCAGGGTATCCAGAAACCAGGCAGAAAAAATGTGATCTGAATACATATGTAGCAATAACTTTCATCCTTATTTAAAATGACTGCTCTTCCACAGTTATGTATTAGGCAGGATTTCCTCAGTCCTCCTGTAACATATCTAAAATAATTATAAATGAAAAACCTAGCTTTTAAAAAGTGGCTGGAATCTATTTAGACAGCTCTACGAGTAGCCAGAATCCAGGGTGCCTGATCATTTGTGAAGAGCTGAGCCCTTCCAAAACCTCACTGTAACAGTACTAGGAGTGATGCCAACTTCCCCTCTTGAGCATGAGCTTTCCCTGGGGCTGGAGAGCTCAGGGCAGTGACAGGGCTGTTTCACCTCCCCAGAGAACATTGACTTGGCAGTGACATGCAATTCCTCCACAGCGCTTTGCACCTGGTCCCTCCAGAGCCTGTCAGGTGATGTCTCCTCACCTCCCGTGCAAAGAGCAGCAGCTGCAAAGGGCCCATCACAGTGTTCAGCACAAGTTTACCTCTAGAGGAAAAAAATGGTAGAGAGACTTCTGCTCTCTGTTACAGTATTTGATTAATGAGCGTAAGTATTGCCACTGACATAATGGATATGAGAAAACATTTGTTGGGGTTTGGATTTCTTCCCTTTGTTTTTCTTAAGGAATTTTTTATCCCATAAGTTGCTAAAGAACTAATAGTTGGGTACTTAAGAAAACAAAAGAAGGTAGCCAAGCCAGAGAGAGGCAAGTTTCTTCTCAGGGGGTATTATCTTCTCAGAGATAAGGCGAGATTTCTGCTGGTAAAAAGGCGAGACAGCTGTTGGCTCTCTTGCTCTCTGAGAAATCTCAGAGCAGAATGTTCAGAGCTACCTATTACTAAAAGGACGCACCACCAATGCACCACCAGCATGGGCCTGCTCTCTCCTCTGCTGTGAATTTTCTCCCTCCCCCTTGCCCAGCTAAGGGGCTGCGGGGTCCTTCCCTGCCTACCCTGCTCCACTTGGCGACTTTGCTACGTTGTAGCCTCAAGACCCTGCCTGCCGGGACCTTCTGCTGTCCCATCTCACCCCAATCTCGCAGCCCCACCCCCGCCTGCTGGGACTTCCTGCTGTCCCATCTCACAGTTCCCAGGGATCCTGCCATGGCACCGACATCACTGCCCCGAGGGCCTGTGAAGAAAAGCCTTTCCTCCACCCCTCCCTGCCCTGAGCGCAGCCACCATCACCTCGTGTCACCTGGGCTCGCTCCGGAGCGCCCCCTGCAGCCGCGGGGGAATCATCGCACCCGCCCTGCCCACAGGGAGCCACCAGCGCCCCTACCGGCTGGGACTGGAACTGCACTGAAGGGAAAAGTGCCTGAGGCCGAGCAGGCTGGTACTGGGTGTCTGCTTCTGTTTGTGGTTTGTGCCATAGTTGTTGTTATTTATTAGGGGGTTTTTACATGTTAGTAAAGAATTTTTATTCCTATACCTCTTCCCGAGAGCCCCTTGATTTCAAATTTATATTAATTCAGAGGGAAAGGGTCTATATTTTACATTCCAAGGAAGGCTCCTATCTTCCTTAACAGACACCTGTCTCTCAAACGAGGACAACATTTTAACTGTATCGCATGTAGGATTCTGGCAAAATCAGATGGTTCATTAGTAATACATTAGAGCCCATCACACTAAAAATCATGTTGATAAAAAAATATTTGAATTAAAAACCTTTCCATAACACAAAAAACCATTTATACTTAGGACCAATGTGAATTCTGGAAAATCAGAATCTGCAACTCAGAATTTCTTTCTGCATTTTGATAAAACCAAGCAGCACAGCAATAAAATCTGTAGTTTATAAACTGCAGCATGCTGAAATAATTTAGGATTTTTCTTCACCATTATAGATACAGCTTTTCAATTCCAGTTCTACTGGAAAAGATGTTCATTTGATTATCCCCATATTAAATTATATCTGTCAGAGCTTCCTCTGAACTATGTTTTGTCTTTCACTTGTATTTCTATCAGGCCTTTTTCCTGGATACACATGCTAATGCCCCGAGCAGGACAGAAGTTAGCAGCAATATAGATTTCCATAAAGCAGGCTTCCAGTCTTTAGCATGCTTCAAACTAGATGCATCATTTCTCATTTCATAAATGTATAGAGAAAGAAAAGAGTTTTGGTTCCGACACTAAGATTTTTCTGAATAAAACTTATTATTTGCATTGTTCTACAAAGATGGCAACTTTCACTATCCTAATAAATTAACAAGAAAAGATATCTGTGTTGCAATCATGTTACATAAACACCTCACTGATAGAGATATATCATTAGATTATATTTTAAGCTCCCATATGCCACTAGAATTCATGCTAAAACCACCTTACAATGCAATCTTTATGACAGATTTCTGTGGATTAACCAGCTTCCAGTTTTCTCTGAGTTTTTGCTAAAACTTTAATACTCTAAGCACTCTTGTTTCACATGCTTTCTGCCACTACTTTTGCCAAACACGAGCATATGCTACAAAACAGCAAATATTGCTCTTTGATTTATGTCTTTTACAAGAAAAACACTTTGCACTGACATGGCATATTGTTTTAAAATTACTTAGCTGAATAATACTTATTTTATACATGTAGGACTTCACTTCCACACGTTATTTTTATCACAATCTGTTTAGACAGAGCATGTTAATAGTATGAAAATCACTGACTCTTTAAATGTGCCATTGCTAACTTTCCCTATCATAGCAGAAACCTGCTAAGGTCAATCACAGGAAAGAACTTCTTTAACTAAGGAGCAGGACAGAATACAACACGCATAAAATTATGACGACTGAAGACAGAAAACATACAGACTCCTTCCCCTTATTGGCACAGATCACACATTTCACAAGCAGACTGTCAGGGGAGTTCCCTATATATCCACATTAGAATAAAATGTATTGTTCTCCCTTGCTGAAAACTGAAATATTTTTCTTGAATAATCTTAGGTTAATAAAGATGACTTCCAGATTTGAAACGACAGATAACAAGAACTTGCAGGGCACAACGTATCTAAAACTAGATTTCTGTTTCATTCCTACATGTTCATCTGAAAATTCCTGGAAATAATTGCTGCAAAATGTGGTCTTCAAATGATGCAGCATGTCATTCCCTCCCTTGCTGAGTCAGCTCTGTAAAGAAAAGTGGAACCACATCATCACCATTTCTTCTTCTTGCTGGTCTCCTCTGAGGTATTAGGGCTACCTAGAACTAATACCTGATACCCAAAACAATGATTCCTACTAAGCAGCAATATCTAATTAAACTTCTACAAAAAAGCTGAACATCCCCTCCCAATTTCCAGAATGAAACACTGGAAGCAAAGCAAAGGTAACAGAAATAGTTAACTTATAAATTAGTTCTTAAACACTAACTCAGAATAGTGCCAATTTCATGAATACCTAAAAGCCAGGAATACTGGCAAACTGAAATTGCTCAAACCCAGCAATGCCACTGTAAGTTCCTGAAGACATTTTAAATAATATTATACATTCTTATGGGCTTTTTCTTTCCCTGTCATATGCAACAGAAACTAAGGAAATACAGAAAGTACTGATGCACGGTAATAATTTCCCTCTCAGAAATAAAACAAAAAAGCTCAACCTCCAAAACCTCTAGTACTCATTCTCTTTTAAACTGCTTTTATAGCATAGAAATTACACACACAAGGTAGTAGAGAGGATAACTACTTTACATAGCTATTCCATAGGAAAACCTGAGACAAAGTCAATCTTTTATAAAGCTCAACCCGTTCTGTGCCTGCAAATATTAAAAGATAAACATATCTATGCATACTCAAATATTACTCAATATGTACAACAATATACTTGTTATTTGCTGATTCTTGTATGCGCCTGAAGAGGGAATTGTGCACCATCACAATGAGAAGGCAGACAACCTTCTACTAGAAAATAAATCAAAACAACCTTTATGATCTTGATTATAATCAGAGACACCCGTTTTAGCTCTGCTTCAAACTGGTAGGAGGAAAATGCAAATATGGTCATTGAGTAAGACATGTTGAATTCTTAATCTGTTTATCAAACCTTACTTTTGGGTTTTAATCAACTGTTTATATAATGATAATTCCATGCTAGTGTATCCATAATTCATGCAAAATCTATTTACCAGCAAGATTAGGGGCAGCTGTACCTCCCCAGTTTCTGTCAAATGGTTTTCTGCTTGTCTTGAGAGCCCTTCTGGTGTGGGCCACAATGGGTGGAAGTCCATCCCTGCATCTCACTGTGGTATCTTTGTACTTCCCATTCCCACCACCTGCACTTTCATCTTTCACTGCTGCAATTTCAGACCATTGCTTCTTGTTGCAACCAACATGACAGAGAACAGATTATCCTCTTCCACTGCAGTACATTTTGTATATTACAAGACTCACACATCTCCTCCTTAAATTCCCCTTTACCAGAACAACTCTAAGTCATGTTTTCTAGGACTTGGGTTAACTTACTTTCTGTGTCTTGAATAGTCTCTAATTGATAAAAATTTTCCTTGAGTTGCAGTCCTTAGAAGGACATAGCCTGACCATTACGTATTGCCACTATGGGACCAAACAGAAGAATTCAGTTATTTTACAAATAGAACTTCCATTTATAGACCTTGATGTCAGTCTTACTGTTGCTGCCAAGGAATCAGTGTCACATCACAATCCATGATATCTCCCAGTTTTGATTCCTACACCCTTGCCCTGGGCTGCCATTTACACCTAGTTATTTCCCAATTCTGAGATGCCAGTATTAGATGTAAAATTGGGAATTTGATATTTTTCAGGCCACCTCTCTAGCGATAACCATGAAAACCTAACTCTAGCCTTTCAAGTTGTACAAATGTTTTGAAAGTTCAGTAATCTTCAGATCATTAAGTGAAAACAGTGAAGAGAGACTTGATAAAAAATTGTTTCCTTGCTGTAAACTCAATAATCATGTCCATGTTATTTTCTAAATGTGTTTTTCTCTAATCTGTGTTTCCATGCTTTGTTTATAAGAATGTCATTCAATTCAACATCAGGAACCATATTAATATCAAAATATAGGACATCTACTGCCTCCAGCAAACAACTCTGCTGTTCAGAAATCATCCAGGCACCACCACATGGGATTCAGTCATGAACAGGAGTGTTAAGTTCAAAATGCAAAAGCAGTTAAAAAATAGGAGATACTTGCATTGGCAGGAGGGAGATGTAGACAGCTGACCATTTTTTTGGAGACTAGAGGTTTAAAAATACTAATTATGTACATACTTCTGTTGCTTATTTTAAATCATTAACATTTCCAACTCCAACTGTGACTACCCAGAGGTGATTTTTCTCTGGAGACTGTGCCTCTAACAGTGCCATTGTACTGGCAGGGGTCTTGATGATTCCTCAGATGGCACAGAGGGTGCAAGGTCTCATTATGCTACCAGCTTTGCAAACACTCTGGTGCATGTTTTATTAAAGAAGATTTAGAAAGGAGAGCAGTCCTTTATCGATGATTCAAACACAAGAACTCAGAAAACAAATACAGGTTCAGCATGTAACCATCAGTAGTGAGATGGAGTTAAGGGGACACTACCCATAATGTGGCAGGGCGGACACACAAACTGCATTGACTCTTGACATTCATGCCACAGCCCAGGACAGACCATTAAAGGCAGTAAAGGAAAATCTAGAAATAACAATTCAGAGTGAGGCGTGTTGCTACTCCACTTAACAGAGCACAGAGCAAAAGATGTACATGCATTTACTCCTACAAAGATTAAATGGTGACAGAAAACACAGAAAAAGGCAATGGCAATCAAAAATTCAAACGGGCCAGAACTGCTTTCGTAGTCATAAAGGTTTCTTGCAAATTCTCTCTGGGCTGACATCCTTTTAGGAAAATACTCAAGAAAACATTTATGGTTTGCTCATAGGTATGGACATACTTCACAGGACATTTAACATGTCTGGAATAATGACACAAATCACAAGGAATCCAAGTAATCAGCATGTCTGGAAATAACATGGGAATATGAAAGGAGTCAACTTGGTTTGGATAACAACTGCAAAGCTGTTGCTGGGCTCCCACACTGACATTGTGGGATTTATTACTAAATTGTTTGGCTGTGAGTGCACAAGAATATGGATTTTGTGGAGGTTTGAAAAAATTCTGGTAATTTAGGGATAGGTGGAATTTTACAGATATGTGTAAGAACTTTTTCATTGCTCAAGAGGCCTGTGATAACCTCACCCTCTTTTATATATGAGAAAAAAAGTGGTCGAGTCAGTGTTCCTCCTCTCGTGCACCGAACATTAATAAGCAAGAACAGATATTCACAGAAATTTTTATATTACACTCTAACAACCTGAAAACTCAAATCATCAACATCAAGCACAGCAAGTGAATTGGCTGGGCTCCTTTGTAAGAAGATTAGAAAAGAGAATGTTGAGACAGACAGCAAGTGCAATCGACCATCTTTTGCCTCTTAAAATACCCTGGAAGTTACAGAACTTTTTCATTATTTACTATCATCATTTTTCAGAGAAGTCATACAGAGCATATATACAGGTAAAAAATACATAAGGAATAAATAACCCTGTCCCTTAGATAAAATATTTAACCATAAGCAGGATTTATGGAAGCACAAATATATGCATTCCATAAGGCAGCCTGTGTTGATATGTTCCCAAGAATCTGGAATAGAAACCAGATTCTGGGCACTCTGGGTATCATCACACATCAACAGTAACAGGTATTATGAGAGACCAGCAACACTTAGCTCAAAAGAGGTACAACATGCTTCAGACCACATGTTCTAGTCGCAACAACAATGACTTGAGATAGGAACATCTCTTATACAAATCTCTTTAAAGGGTTACAGCTTTTGATTAACATTTATTTGATCAGAATTTAGTGAGAGATAAGGACTCTGAATCTCTTTTAGCCATACTGACCTGAAAACTACATTGATATTAGCTGTTCCTATCACAAACAAAACCAGAACTTTAAAGTTCCATACACACCATACGAAATAACACTGAGTTACTGATAGATCTGTCTTTTGCAGACAGCTGCAATGCAGTGGACAAAATTTAAGACAACCAAGGGGCTGAAAATAGTCCAGGTTAAAGTACATAGAGCTCCACATCAGCTCATCTGCCCTTCTTTGATTCTGTAAGAACAGATGTACACTATCTGCTAATTATCTTCCTCTATGAAACAGACTCCGATATTTTGCTCAGATATTTTTATAGCATACTTTGATATTTTTATCATGATTGGGAAAACAATTTAGATAAGGAAAGATATAACTAAAAGGCTTGCCTAGTCATCATTCTCATAATTATTTAGGGCTTACATTCATCCTTCCTATGGAAGCAGTTTGCAATCTATTCTGAACAACTCACTACGGATGATAGCACTTGAGCTGAGAGCTGAGCTTACTTCTTCGAAGGTCAGACACTCATGGAATAGCCATTATGCATAAGAAAATTAGGAAGTTTGGATATATATTTGTAATAACAGAATTATAAACCCTTAATACAAGGTATTGCCTCCTTTTTTACAAACTGATTTATTTTTTTGGTCAAGAGGCCTCATATGTTGACTTATGAACATGTGGAACCAAACTGCTGTATTTTCAGTGCCAGATGGAGTCTCTCTAGTGAGCTGTTTCCTACCTTCTGGCTAAAATACTTGCCACAATCATCCAAATCCCTGAAGGTAAAGACAATTTAAAAAACCCTCACAGAGGACAAACAGCTGCTCTAAGTTGCCTTGTGTTTAAAGAAAACATGATGCATTTCAAACCACAGTATTTTCCCTGTAAGAGAACGAAATTGCACAAAATGGCATTATTTCTATATAACCTGACATCCTACTCACCTCTAGAGCACCCATATTAACATCTCAGTATTCATTCACAATAACACATTTCTAGTCCAAGAAGAAAAAAAACTCACAGAAATAGTCAGAGGAGCTTGACTTGGTAGGAGGTGCTGGCTAATGCTCAAGTAAGAAAGACGTGCATCAGCCCTTTCAAAAAAAGCTCATCTTCCAATAGCAGATTTCATACCCAGAAAAAAAGTGCCGTTTTAATCAGCCTAGAGAGCTCCCCGTAAAAGCAAGTCATTCTAAGATATAAAAGATGAAAACATGCTATAATGCCTGTTACAAATGGTAGGGCCATAATTTTGCCAGACATTAAATTCTAAAAACAGTGATGTAATTATCTTTGAAGGATAATTTTCATAGTTGTAATGGCCACATATGAACAGGCATATTGACCTAATTTATCAATATCAGATACCTTTTTTAAAAATTCCTTAATATCAAAAGTGATATGGCATCCAGCCATCGAACAAAGTGTCCCTGAGTACAGTTTCAATGCCAAACAAGAACTCATGGCTCAGTTACAAAGACCTATCTTCAAAAAAAGTGACTAAAAGTCTGTTCATGGATCACTCAGAAGCACAAATTGACAGGAATGTGCACAATACAAATGCTTATTATATTTGTATCACTTACAAGAATCCTCATCCAAAATAAATATTTTTTTAAAAAAATGTATTTTTTAATATATAGTTTTTGTATGTAAAAATAGAAAAATTAGCTGGCAGGTTTCAGACCACATAGTCATCTTCTCTCAGCAGATTTTCAATATTTCCCATGTTTTCCTGTGTTCAAATTCCATTGCACTCACAATGAAACACACAAATACAAAAGTTAAAAACACCATTTTATTTTTAAAATAAAGTTAACATATTTAGCAAGCACCTTGTACTTTTATAATGCAAGCAAGTTTCTGACAATCAAGTCTACAGTAGTATCAGCAGTACATAGTGTCATGGGAAGGGGAAAAGGAGAAAAACATGAAAAGGGGAAAGAAAGTGAGAAAAAGAAAAAAGAGGAAAAGAAGAAAAGAGAGGAAAAGAGAAAGCAAGAGTGGGAGAAAGAAAAATATTAAAAGAGAAAAAAAGAGACGGCTATTCTGCACGTGGCACACTATAGGGTAAAATGTTAATTTTGGACATGGCGAGATGCCAGCTTTTCTGCCATCATAGCAAAATGTAAAACCCAGATCCTTAATACCACGTTCCCAAAAATGAATAAAAATAGAGATAAGTAAAAGACAGTTCTTCTTGGACAGCAAGACAACAACTCTGATGGGAAGTTAGGTTGATTTTGCAGGAGAAAAGTGTCATGCATTTTTACCTATAATGCTGTGGAACTTGCAGGACTTGAAGAAAATTGTTCTTGAAACCTGAATGGAAAGCAATACTTTAAGTACTTTAAGTAGTACATATGCATAATACCACCACTCCCAACCTATGCTACAGCAACATAAACAACTTACAACATAAAGGCATTACACGTGCACCACTTCGATGCACATCAGCTCCCCTACACATTTCTGTGGAGAATAAGAAGTTCCTTGGCATGGATACCATCCCTAGGACAACAATTCTGACAGAATAGGAGTCACTAATGTTACGCTTTATATTACTTATTTTTTTGTCTGCAAAGAAAAGAACATAGAGAGAGACCTTAGGTAAAATGAAAAATATCTACTGCTGTGCTCTTTGCCCCTTTACAGAATTTAAAGAATTTGATTGGGTGTCAGGAACACGTTACAAGCATTCAGACAAAAAATGTCCCCGAAGGAATAAAATCATGATTCACAAGCAAAAATGTAACTTACCAGCATTTCAGTATCATTCAGGTTGTCTGTATAACATTTTGGTGCAGATCATTCTTCCAGAAGTCAGCTGTTGAAGGGATGATTGTTCCACCAACAAACTGTTGGCTCCTTGGAGTCTCCTGATTTTCACTGATGAGCTCCCACACAGTCAGATTCAGGTGCCTGCTTTGCTTTTATGAAACTTGTTCCCATAGCAGCCCACAATAAGTGTGTTTGCCTTGACCAATGCTGTGTCTGATATTGGACAAATATTCATTCCAAATATATGTTGACTGTCAACTGTTTAAGAAAACTGGCTAAAAAGTGGTGATTTTACCATTTTATCAGGAAACTCATCTGTAAATTTATGCAAAATCCACCAAATACTCAAATAATCAACTTTAACACATCAATAAAGTGCCTGGATTCAGCAGAGTACTTGACTCCATCCATGCAATCACTGACTCCTACTGTCAACAAGGTGTTATTTTCAATGTGGCACAGTACCAGCTCACATCATGTCAGAGTGGAAAGGTATGTTCTTATACATAGAGCCAAATACTGACTCTCACATGTTTTTCCTGTTACATTACCCTGTTTTTATGTGAGATAGTTGTCTAGGCTCAGGTAACATCTTGAATTCTGGCTGCAGTGAGACATCAGTCACAAGATGAGACAGGCTTGTATGAGAGGAAATGCACATAATGGATTGCTCTGCAGCTGAGAAGTAGAAGTATGGCATACCACAAGTTCAAAATTTCTGTATTACCAATACATTCCTGCAAAAGTGACTAATTATATCTGTGTTCCATACCCATTAAAGACTTTTATGTTGAACAGTCATAGAATTCAGAGAATTGCCTTTTAAATGCATATAACAATGAAGATGTTATAAGAGCCAAACACCATAATGAAAATTCTGAGAACAATATCCAGGGGAAAAGATCCTTCTCTTGAGAGTTTTTAAACCATAAAAAGCAGTAACAGAGACACTTCAGTCTATTTAATGGGAAGAGTACCTATGTAACTGAACAAAGAGATACAGATCAGCTCATACCACACCATATCAAAGATGGAAGAAAAACTGAATCATTAACTCTTTGTTACATTACAGAGATACTTGTACAACATAGTAATTTATTCAGAGCATTCTCATAGTATTTGTCATTCTGTTACATGACTTATACCTTTTTTACAATGCAGGTCACGAAGCATTTAGGTTCTATTTTAGATCAGTAACAGTAAATACTTATTTCTGATTCTGTAAGGCAGATGTAGGAACCAAGGATAGGATAAATCAGAGAGAAAACTTCAATAAAACTTCTTCACTGTTATGGTCAAGCACTGGAACAGGTTTTCTGGGGAGGTTTTTCAGTATCCATCCCTGGAGGTTTTCTAGAACAGACTGGACAAAGCCCTGAGTAACTTGGTCTGACCAGAGATCTGACCATCTTTAATATATATTAGACTAAGGACATCCTGAGGTCCCTTTCATCCTGAATTATTCCTGAAGTATACCTTGAAGTGTAAGTACATATTAATCTACTTAATGACTTCTCTTTCCTCATGTAAAAAGCAACATTGAAAAAATGACACCTTAATTATTGCATAAGAAAAAGGGCAAAAATAAATCCCAACTCTTTTATAAATACAACATAAATGATAAAGACTAAAATCTTTATTTCTCTCAACCACTTAGACATCCTTTCCTTTATAAATCTTCATTCACAAAACATGTTTCAGGCTACTTAGAGTAATATCAGTATTATCCATGTTTCATTTTTGCTCAGAACAAATGCATTGGAAAGTTTAACTAAGAGTTAGAATAATTCATACAAAAAAAATACCTTGATTTTCCATCCAAATAATTTTGGACAGTATGTCAAAACCACATTGGATACGCTGAGTGGCGTAAGTGTCAAATATTCCTAAAACTAGAATAGTTTCCCTGTGTAGATGTGCACACCAATGCAACATCTTAGCAAATCTGCAGTACACTTTCCCACATCGACCATAGTGGTGACAGATGGATGACAGAAGAAATAGCCAGTGGATAACTCCCTTAGCACTGCCGGAAGCTGGATAATAAAAGGTGGAATTATTTTAAAATGAATGACTAATGTCATAACCAATATTAACTTTGACTTCAATATATAACTTAAGACATAAGGAAATGGGACTGCATCCAGTGAGAGAAAGTAGCTGGTATTTGCTAAATATGGGTGAAATTTGATCAGCCACACTAGCAGTATCAAATAACATCAGCAAATGAAAACAAAATTAACTTATTTCACAAAGCTCTCATCATTAGCAAAGCATGATCAACGCATGAAAAGACTCTAATTTTTAATTTTGCCAATGCTGTTTCTAATTCAATTTCTTCTCTGTTATTCCACCAAAGTAAAATAATGTTTTCTGCTTGTCTACTTGAAAGGTCAACCCTTCTTCAACCCAAATCTAATGTCATAATCAAAACTAAAGATAATCTTCTTATTCACTCTGGCTTCTACTTGCTGAAACAAAAACAATGAAATTGTTTTCAGCGACCAATGATGCAATATTTGCATTTGAGCCCCAGTAAGAAAAAATAAAGAAAACTTGGAGTTTGGAAAAAAACCAAAACTAAATCACTCAAACAAAAATAATTCCAACCCTGCTGGAGAATACAGATATTTCTTTTCTTTAACTAGAGCCACTGAGGAGGGTTAAGCCCATATTTGAGAGATGAATCTCCAATTCCTATTCTAGAAACTTAGGCCAAATGGAAAAGTATCAGTGACCCAAATATAGAGCACACTCACCAGTCTGGTCATTTGGCTTGCTTCTCAAGCAGCAAACTTAATTATTTTCAGAAGAGGAACCTAATGAGTGTTGCCACATCTTACGCCAGTTCAGCTGCAGTCCATGAGGAAAGAAGGGACATTTTGCCATGGCAGGGTTAAGAGTTGATCCCATTTTGTGTGCTGTTGTAGTTTTGTAAACAGGCCAAAACAGCTTGTCAAATTTCAACTGAATCCACAGTTTTGCAGAGACTCAAATATTCATTTTCTCATCCTTCCCCCACTTAAGTAATTCAGCATGACCTAAACAGCATTAGCAAGAGGACTGGCATTAACTATTTGTTGCTGTTGTCAGTGACCAAGGGCAAATACAGATCAGAGTGATAACAGACTCAAAAAAGTGCCCTCCTGCCCCCAGATGTTTTGAAAACTCATTTTAAAAAAACCTGAATTCACTCTTTAATGTAATTGATGAACATATGACAATTGTAATTATATATATGGAAAATACCCTCTACCTTAGGAAATAAAATTACTGTAGAAACATATTTCACTTTTCACAGGTATGTGATCACTGTGTGATAGTCATAGTTTGCATTGTCTTTGAAAGCAAAATACCTGAGGTCCTGGGATTCCAGCACCTGGTAAATATTATTATTTCATAGAAGCTGTAGTTCATTGAAGAAACTACTTCATTTTGAAAAAGGCAGCAGACTGTTTAAATAACCTGAATCCATGAAGAATAAGCCATTATTAGCTTGCAGTATCACTTCCATCCCTTACAATGGTCTAAACTATTTTTAAAAGAAGAACCTAACCACATGTGCCCTCTAAGGAAAATAATAAAAACAAGTATAATCTCAAATCATACACTAAACCCTGCTAAGGTATGTAACAATATCACATGACTTTTCCAATAGCATTCATAAATACTTATTTCTCCTGAAGAAGTCACCAGTTACAAGGCATTTGAAAAGAACACCAGACCTATAGAAAAAAAAAATGCCTAAAGTGTAACATTTTTAACCAAGATACTAAAAAATAAAACAAACAAAAAAGGTGAATATTTACCTTGTAAAATTCCAACATTCTCAAAACAGGACTGTCAAGTGCTAACCCATCAGCTTTCTATACTTCCACATAATTTATCTGACATAAGATGATCAGAACTTTTGTAAGAAATATATTCTTTTCTCTCAGAAAATATCTTTCTGCACAAGAGATGTAAACCTTAACATGTAATTCTTTCCCCAAACTTTAGCAAATACCTTTGATAATTTCTGAATATGGACTTTTTGAAAAGGGCCCTTTCTGTTTCCAATAATTCCTTGATAAAATGCAGGGTTATTAGTAATAAGGAAAAATTTACTCTTGTTCAAACTGAATATAAAAGGCAAATGCATTAAAAGTTTAAAAACCATTCAATTTTGTTTCTGCTTTATTATTATATATGTTCTCCATATTCAACTACAGAAGATAAAAAACACTTAAAATTATGAATTTCTCTGTAGAAATCCATGTTGCTAGTATGGTCTGGGGCTGATAGGCACATATTAGGTATTTATATACTGCATTCCCTTTCAGATTTAGGTCCAGGTAGCTTGAAAGCATTAAGAGTGTTGCAGAGCTCCTGTACAATTGTTTCTTCATTTGCAAACACTACATCCCCTTGTTTGTGCTACGAGAGCTTCCAGGATGCAGAGACTGCTGCAAGGATGTACTGAGATATAATGAGAAAAGGAAAATACTTCCCTCTTGCCTACCTGTTGGGTAATGTATCTCGGGTGTTATCTGAGCTGCAGTCTGAAAGTCCAGGTGAAGTCCCCAGCTGGGTTGTGGGTGTTAACAAAACCTTACAAGCACCGTTCATTTGTACACAGCCCACCCTGACCGTATGCACTGATGGTGAGGCTAAGTTTCCTTCCCCTCTTCAGACTACCCAGAAGAATCCTCTACTGCTGTGGATTATTTTTGCTCTTCCTGAATCATCCCATCTCCACACTGAAGATGAGTCAAGGATTTCCTGTTCATTTTCAGTGTGCATTATGCCACTGAAATGATACCTTTTTTCTTCTCAGCATATTTGAGAAGAAATTGCTGAGGACAAATAAAGAACAAAGTACCTGTCCCAAGAAAGCCACTCCAGAAGCTGATGGTGCCAAAATGGCAATGGACATTGGTGGAATTCATCAGTGTTTGCTAAACAGCTCATGTCTCTCCTCCACACACAGTGCTGAACAGGTTGAATTGACACAGAATCCAAATTAGGATATCTGAATATGGAGATGATGAACAAGATGAAAAAAGGGGCACTTTGATAAGACCACTTTCTGCTGATAAAGGAATATCCTCTCTGCAAGGGTCACAATGCAAAACAGACTCAGCTGAAGAGACAAAGGGGGTGGCATACACATTAAATTTGATAAAATGAAGGAAAAAGAAATTACAGCTTTTAAAATTGTAGCTGTTAGTGCCCAAGAGTCATGTGTTTAGCTTTCTACTTACTGTGCAGTTGTTGGAAGTGATGTTTTCCCATGGTATCCTCCTATGTTGAACACCCCATTGCTGGGGATTGGCAGAGTTTCTTCCCTGGCATCAAACACATTTGTCTCTAACCCAGAAAAGCCTTGCCTGGTCAGCTCCTGGAGTTCTACCATTTGTCCCGTGTGACCTGATTATGGCTTTGATCGATGGCCAGAGCAGCCATCTGCAAAGTACTCAAAGCTTCAGCAAAAGGCAGCTTTGATTTCTTTTCAGCACCTTAAAAGTGCTCATGAAAGTCACCTTGAGCACATGAAGATGACTTCGCTTTCTCTTGTTGAGGAGCTTTCACAGATGATCTGATTAGAAACTGTTTGGTACTGGGCTGCACTGACACGGGAGGAATAATATTCTTTTGACTCTGTTTCTGGCTTTTTCCAGATTCTCTTACTGAATGGAAGTTTTTAACATAGTGTGCTTCTCTGGTGGTTTTGACATGAAATAGAAAAAAAAAACCACTAATGATTTCTGCTCTGAACACCCCAGGCTTTTATGTAAATGTCCTGAAGAAAATTATTTCTCATTCATCAGCAAAGCAGTTCCCCCTGCCTGTCTGTGAGTGCCTTCCTGGTCAGTACAGCTGCATGGGGAGCTCCCTGCCTGCTAAGGCTTCCGACAGCAGGGCTTTATATGCTTCTTTAATGCCACATCTTTAAAACACTATGGAAAGTGTTTCTGAGGAGAAACTCAGTTCATTCTTGTTTGTTTCACAGCAACAAAGAAATGGAAAAAAAAACCCAAACAAAGAAAAAACCCACTGTCACAAGGCAGATTCTGAATTTTACCTTGGTATAACATAAATATAGCCAGGTCAAACACATTATGAAAGAAGATAATAAGGAACTGAAGTAATTTTTTGTCTTTATGTCGCACCACATAATTGAAATGGACAAAGGTCGAGATGTACCAGATAAATCTTGAATAACTGCATTTAAAAATCTTAAAAATAATCACAATAATTTCTGTTAGGCTGGGGATGTGCAATATGATATTTTATTAGTTTATAGGAATATGAAGTATTCATCAAATGGCCTTGTACTTTTTATTGCCTTTGAGCCCTCACTAGTCTTATGGATGATTAGCTGAGACATTACTTTCAACAGTTACAATTCCAGAGAGGCAGGAAACAGCAGAGAAATGAAATTATTCTCATGAATCATCAGAAACTCAGCAATACAAACTGCAGTGGCAGAGATAGGGTGCAGAACAGACAGGTATTTACTGAGTCATGTCAATATTCAACTAGAAAAGAAAAAGCTCTCTGTTGCCTGCAAATTGGGAAATTAAAAAATTAATATATAGGAAAATTTATTTCCCCCTGGTATTATAACCCTGCTGTTCAGTATGTTGGAGAATAACAAAAGAAATGGAGAAGCAGAAAGCCCAGACTAGACCCCCTTGGACATGATAGTCCACAAGTTTAGAAACATCTTAGCAAAACTCAGTATTCAATAAGCTTCTGTCTGTAAAGGACCTGATAGGGTAACTAGCTATACATGGAAAAAAACAGGATTTTATTTCTCAAAACTGATACTCGTTAAACTAATGGGGAATAGTCCTCTCTTACACTTTCAACATCTCTCAAGACTGCCCTAGACTGAAACAGGAAAAATGCTGACTCTTGTATCTTAATAGATTATATCACCCCCTCTATGTCATGTTTTATACTTTACAGACAACCCCTTTGCATGAAAATTTCTAATTTGCAAATTAATCTACATTTACGAAAATCTAGGTTAACAAAAACTTGATATTGGCCACAAATATCAGTAAACACTGACATGAGAAAAAAAAAATGTAACGCAGGTCTTTAAGAAGGTAGTCAACTCCAGCATCAGTAAGAGGATGAGGTGAGGAAAGGAAGAAAGGAAGGGGGAAGCAGATAAAGAATGGAAGGACTTTATAGACGTTAACATGTATTGAAACAGCATAAAAATCTCTCCTTACAACTCAAATGACCTGACTTGACAGTAACTCCTTTTTTAAAAAACTCCTTTTTTACTGGATTTCATAGAATTATTTGTTAGAAGACTAACTAAGAAAAGACAATTAGTAAAGATACCTAAAAGGTGTGAAGGAAATTGTACTGCACTGAAATGTCATGATTAATACAGAGAATGACTGTAAGCAAAGCTCTTCCTTCTTGGCATTAATATTCTTTACTATATGTGTGTTGATGAAATTTCTAATGAAACAAAATCAGCAGATATTGTTAGGACCAAGGATGATCAGAACAAATATAACAAGAACTGGATAACCTTGACGGCTGTAGCAATATTAAGAACATTAACTTATGTGAGCAGTGTTATGAAATGCTAAGTCACGTGTTCTTAGCACTCAGCAAAAAAATTCTTCCAAAAGCTAGAAAGAGCCCGCTGGAAAATGAGTGAGGAAGGGAAAGACCTTACTGTACTGTTCCAGAAAAGACTCTCATATGTGATATGCAGTTGTGAAGAAAGGCAGGATTAATGCCACAGTGTAATACAGATTTCATCTGGGACACTGTTTATGGGGCTAGCTATTCCTAATGAAGAATGAAGAACTAATGCCTTTTCTGCATTTCTTTTAATGTATTCCTGCATGAGAAAGCTAAAAAAGACTGGAATAGTCAGTTTCATGAAATTAAGTCTATGAAAATACAAGTATTTTCATTAAATGTGTTATGAAGGTCCCAGGAGGGCCAGGGAAGACATTGAATTAAAAAAAAAAAAAAAAAGCCCAAGCAGGGAGTATTAATTTCACACCTTCACAGGCATGCAAACATTTGGGATAGAATTTATAGACTAACCACTACAAGAAAGCAGTGGTGAAACAGGCATCCAACAGGAGCAGTAGGGCAAGAAAACAACCTTTTTCAGGTACGCAGCTTAACCATTTTTTAGAAGTGATTATGACTCAGCACCTGCATTGAATGACTTGGAAAGTCAATTGCAATCTTATTCACTCTGCCCATCTACCTATCAGCATTTTTGCCTTAAATGATTCATGAAGAATAGACAGACAAGTGGTTCATCAGGACAGAATGACATTTATGAAGACCAATCATTTTCTAAAGCAGCGTGACAGTGCTTGAAAACTTCAAGTGTTACTTCATCCACATTCTTTAGTGTACTTTATTATTGCAATGAAAGACAGGCTGGCCACACACAGTATCCTGATTTAAATCCATTTTACCTTTGTGATACTGCAACAAAAAGAGCTCACAAATCTACAAAGACCTCTGCTTCAGCCATCCCGACTTCTATGGTAAATTCAACTCCTACTCTTTCTATGATAAAATGAGCATTAAGTTTTCATACCAAGTGGAACAACAACTTTGAGAGCTCAGTACCTCGTGTTTTAGGATTGTTTCTTGAAAGATAAGTGATCTGCATCAAACCTCTTCACTAAATCAGATAAAAGGGAAATTTCAATTTACAAGTCCCACATTATAAGTCTGAATGAGAACAATTCCTCTCATTGAAAAGCAGAGACACAATTTAATTTTCTGCTTTGCATAAGGACTGATCTCACAGGTATTTTCTGGGAATATTTTCCAGAGTGGGTTGTGAAACATGAGAGATGGGATATCTAGTTTGTGAATCCCAATAAGACTTAATCATCTCAGCAATGCAGAGGGATGGCAAGACCTTGGCCATTTAAACAATGCTGTAAACTGGGAGAAAGGGTTTCCTCTGACTTTTCAGCTTCCCATTTTACACACACATTTCTATTGGAAATTAGAAAAATACCAGGTCTTTGCTACAAGAACAACTGAAGACACTGTCATAAAAAAAAATTTCTCAATAAAAATCTCTGTAAGCCTGAATTATGCCAATAGTTTTCTCACACATTATAATCAGCCTAATATATATACTACCTATATACTGGCTGTACAATAGCTGGCTGCAGGTATGAGATTCTGAATCAAATGCTACCAATGGAAATTCTATACTGAACTACAAAAAAACCCCCAAACAAACTAGATTTTATCCACTCTCAGAGCAAAGTCCATCACTACATTTGCTGCTTGTGAATTTTAATGATATGCTCACTCTGCTTACTTATGCATGGAAATTATTTCAGGCAATAGTGTCACAAGAATTTAGCATATCTGTAAATTCCAGTAAAATGAATGAAATTTCCACACAAATGTAAAGCATAGTGCTTTCTCAATCAGAAGACCAGCTGTACTAAGTTCTTATCAGACTGCAGCACAAATTAAACACAGAAATTCCACACATTTCATAATACAGAAGTTATTTTAAAAATACACATATTTGTTTACTGTATATTAAAATTTTAATTTAATTAACATTAATCTTCAGAGTTCTGATATAATCTTAGAGTGTCAAAGAATGCACTTGCAACATTGTCATTATAAAAGTGGTGATGCATGTTTTTCAGAGAAAAGAGAAGTTTTACTTCACAAGTTTTATCTACAGAAAAAGTTCCGTAGACACCAGCCACTTAATCAGTATATATAAACAGACTGTTTACATGCATTGAAAGTTTAATTACAGCACAGTGGTTAGGAAAAAACCCACTAAACACCTATTTCAAGGATAATTTAACCTCTTGCCTTCATTTATAAATGGAAACAAGCTGCCACACAGTTCAGCAGTGTAGGAGGATGAAGAATCGATAATAATCCTTGTGCTCCTCACATGAACTCCAACAAGGCATTTGAATGATATTTTTAAAGCTGTAAATTGTCCATCAAAACACAGAATAACTTTTGCTAATCTTGGTGTCACAAGTTACTAATCCATCTGGAAATCTATTTTTTCACGTTTTTGTTCAGGTTTTTTTTCTTTTTACATGCTACTAACCCAGTTGTTGTTCTGCCTGATGATGTTTAGATCCTTGTAAACGTGAAAAAACCAGAATCTGTCAGACATAAAAACTCTGAAACAGTTTTGACCACAGAATAAGTAGGATTTGCAGAAGTACTTACAGCTTTCAATCTCCAACGTGCAGTTCTGCTCATCCAGCGGATATCTCCGCAGGTCCATCATACAAGCAGCTGTTGTTGTAATTCTGGGAAGGAAAGAGAAGAGTTTCTTTTATGTGCCTTGTTCCAGTCTTTCCCTGATCACATTCTGTTGAAAGAATAAACTATATTTTCACATAAGTGATGCTCTGCCTGGTTTTGCTTGAATACCATGTCTGCTGCTTGCTTATAACTAATGATGTCCCAGCAAGGTTATCCCAGTCTGGTGATCATGCAGAGCTTTCCCTCAACACAAGTATCTCCTGCTTTGTATTAAGCACAGGTGAGTGGCCAAAGCACCTGTGGAACCTGTGCTGAACACCATTAGGAAAATGAGAGCGTTGGATAGCAGCCATTTCTACAGGCTTTCCTAAAGCTGAAAGGCTGACCAAATGGATTAGCTCAAATCGTAAAATCCAAGATGACGATCTCCACAATGGGACCCAAGACGGAGTAGATGGAGTGCCTACAGCATATGCAAACAATAAGTCATTACAGGATCGATGTCCTTCCAAGGTATTAATGAGAGATTGGGTGACCAGCGGTCTCCTTCTCAAAATCCTGTCTCATGTATGAGGTTTACTACTGGCCTTTCATAGTAGATATTTAGAATGTTCAATAACAGTTTAAAAATTTCTTGTACATTCTTTGTTCTGATAAAAACACTTCAGAGAACTCTTTCATTTGATAGATGTCATTCTTTCTCCTTGAATAACTAAAAAGTGTTCATTAGCAGCAGAAAATTAGAGTTCCCTGGACAGAATTCACTCAGTATTGACTGTAGCAACTATTTCTGCAAGATACTTAAGATTCTTCATAAGTGTGCTTACTGTCATATCCTATTGGTCTCCTGGAGAAAAGCAATATCTTTTGGCACCAAGTTCTTTCTTCATTCCATAAAGGGGTACTCACAGAATTAATTTGGAAAAGATAATGTTTTTAATCAGTGTGTGTTACCAGAGATGCTTCACAAGAAAGCTTTCTGGAGTAGGACAGAAGCACAGGGAAAAAAACTTCTTTGGCTTGTCCCAGTAAAAGCCTTCCAGCTTTTAAAAAAATCAGATTGCTGAGGAATACTTGTGTGTTGATAGCAAATGCAGATGGAGCAAGCAACAGCACATACTGGTAAAAAAAAACCATCTTGGCAGTTCATACTTGGTTCCTTATTTTAAAATTGAAAGAAAAATCAAAGGATACTGTTCCAGTATCAATGTAAGACTGATTATTTTGGGGCAAATCTCAAGAAAGGAATAGTGAGTCCAGAAAAAAAAAAATACAGGTGATGTTTTTTGTTGGGTAATGTTTGAGTTCTCTTTTGGGGAGGTTTGTTGTTTTGATTTCCTAGGTATTTCCATACTTACCTGTATATTATAGACAGGAGTCTTACAAGAGTTTCAGTAGTTCACAGAGGAAAAGGCAGAGCACAGACTTACAGCCAAAGTTTACATACACAAAAGAATTGTGGTAAAAGTTAATCTGGTTGACTATAAGGTTTTCTCACAGATTTCTCTGCACTGAGCAGAGAAACTTCCTACCAGAGTTTATCAGATCCAGGGGTTCCCACACAGAGACAACCCGCAGGCCAGGCTACACTCAGCAAAGTAACTGTCCACACTGATGGAGTGGAGAACTCACAATTCTCACATATTTCC
This sequence comes from Petroica traversi, assembly GCA_025920805.1. Classification (NCBI taxonomy): domain Eukaryota; kingdom Metazoa; phylum Chordata; class Aves; order Passeriformes; family Petroicidae; genus Petroica; species Petroica traversi. The sequence goes on along the minus strand of JAHLSL010000079.1, from coordinate 4,332,904 downwards.
ATATGTGAGTGGAGAACTCATAATTCTCACATATTTCCATAGGATTTTGGGTGCATAAAAACCTGAGGGGCCAAAGGCCGCAAAGAGCTGGGATAAAAGCTCTGTAGCGAACAGTAGCAAATCATTTAAGGAGACAATGCCCTACCTCGCCAGAAAAGAAAAAAAAAAAGTGACACAATAAGGAAAATTATTGGTAGAATAGGGGTTTAATCAAGTCAAAATGGAAGTTCTGAATAATGTATTTAATTCAACTTGCTTGTTCCTTCTTAACCATAATGCAAATCCATTGAATAAAATCAGAAGTCTGTCCTTTCCTCTCATCGTACCTCTCTCATATTTTTAGCCTGACTTCTCATATTTATAGTAAAGTAGAAAAAATTCTCTTACATCTTCACAATTATTTAAACAGCAAAACTAACTTTGGATAATTCTTGGTGGATTGCAATTCATGGTGATTAGCTAAATCAAATTAACAAAGCAAGAGAGTGCAAGAACTACCACCTTGGAATACTTTTAAAGACAAGAGACATCACCCATACCTTTTCAGACAGAGAAAGAAACAGCAGTTCATTTTAGAAGTTGGAAACACTTGAAATAGGCCCAAAGCCTCTCCCCCAGAGTACAGCTGTTTCAATTTTCACAAAAGGATTTAAAACATTTTTTATACAGCTTCTACTAGTGCAAAAAAATATAACATTGTATTTTGCATAATGTAACCTTGAGAACAAACAATGATAAAAGTGATAAAAGTGAAAGCTTTAAAAAAACAATACTGTGACTCAAGGCACTGCAGTTGTTAGGGCTGATACATAATACTAGGACTCAGAGAAGTACCACATGAAATGAAACACATCACAGAACTGTGTCTCTCATACACTCATGTTTTCATCTGTTTCTAAAGAAAGAGAAACCTTGTGATATTTTATGATTTATAAGGATGAAAATGAGTTTTCATGTTCCTCTTTTTTTGTATTTTGAGTGTAGACTGATTATGAAGCACAAAAAAAGGAAATGCTGAAGCACCCCTAAACTGACTAAAGTATTATGAAGTAGATCTAGAGAAAACTTCATGTGTTAAAACAAGCACAGCTACACTGCAAAAAATCTGCACCACAACTGACTCGCAGGCTAAGTAAAGTTTGCTTTCAATAATTCAAAATAATTCAGATAAATTCTTATTTCTCATAAAGCTGAAAATCTGCTCACCTCCAAATCTTTGGAGGGTTTGTGATTCAAATAAGAATCGGAAATTGGTGCTACTTCTTTCACAGGCCAAATGTGAAGGCCATAAAGAGCTTCTTTTAAACACTTCCAAACTTGAAGTGAGGCAGAAAATAATACCTGTATTATAGTACTATCCCAGAAGAGCTAGTAGCTCTTATTTTTCAGCTCTCTGCAGGGAACAGTTTTTCAAAATCCTATAGATTTTGCTTTTCTGACAAGTTTCTGACAAGTTCAAGTGGGATTTGAAATTCAAAATAGCAACTTAAACAGTTCTGATATCACTAGTGAAGAAAAAACAGCACTAGAAGACAGGAGAGCAATGCTAATAATATGCCGGGATGGACAGAACCCATTGGAGCTGCAATGCCTTTGCAAAGCTGTGGAGAATGAGCAGTAAGAAAAACTTATCTCTGCCCTGGAAGGAACCAGCCCTGACCAGTAATTACAGGTTTACAGACACACAGAAATGATGAGCAAGAGGGTGACAGTTTCAGACAGCTCTCCTGAGTAAAGTGATAGTACAAGAACTCTGTAACACCCTCCTCTCCTGCTCTAGCTCTAACACATCATGATCCTATAGACTCAAAGCGCTGAAGCCCAGGAAATCAAAAAACTAATTCTTTCTCTAAACATATGCATATATATCCTGCTGAAGGCAGTGTGAAATTCTGCTTCAGATTTGTGTATCTGAAAGCTGACTGACTCCCCATTAACAGCATCAGGAGCCATCCAAAGAGCTCACAGGGACAACAGACTGAATCTCTTTATCAAGGACTTTATAAGAATTCTCTGTGCGTGGTGACTGGGAGTCAGGACTCTCTAAATTAGTTAATGAAATAATGTACTGCAGCTAAACCCACTGTTCACCTTTGCTTGGAAGAAGCCCTGCATGACACTTGGAAATACCTGTGACAGCCGCAGCCAGCAGAACGAATTTCAAATACCTGTTTTGTTCTGGGAACAAAATATGTCTCCTGGATGATAATACTGGATTTAAACATATGTCAAGGTTGTTAGACATATTAACAGTCTACTTTTAAATAAAATAAATTTATTGCTAATTTAGAGAGTTCACAGAATTTTTCCTCCTTCTGCTTATTCACAGAAAAGAAAATCTTTCCTTGAGTGATCATAGGTTAAGGGATGGCTGTAGGAAACTCCAAACAATTGTATCATTTCTAAAAATTCAACATTAAAACTAAACATTCAGCTACTGAATCTTTCAACTATAAATCAGTTATAAGCTTTCAACTGTAAACAGCATATAGAGTTTCTCAGTGTAGTTTTATAGGAAAAAAAGAATAGCTCTTTTATTTATTTAAGATGAAATGACATGGTACCCAGAATCTGTAACATGCTCTCTTTTAATGCTATTCCTCAACATTTTCTGAGTATTCCAACTTAAGTGTCATCAGCTCACTTTTCTTACTCCATTTGGAACTTGCTATCTAATGACATGTAGACACTTTCCCCTTGTTTCGGTAGTGTGCAATCCATTGACAGTAAAGTGTTCTCTGAAAGCATGATATATATTTGTCAAAGCTGGAAGGCATAGCCGTGATACAAGTTTAAAATACAAGGGATATGATACTAAAGCATTATCTAAATGTAATACAAGAGAGAAAAAAACTTTTGTACTTAATAAAACACAGGGAGTCAAAACCCACACAGAAACTTCAACCTCCTTAAATTTTTTTGTTGCCGAGATTGTTAAAAGAAGCATACCAGATTTTTAAGAGGAAGCTAAAATCTACATGCCTCTGATCTTTCTTGGGAAGATGTTCTGCATTTCTCTGCTGAAGTACAGCCTGTTGTGCCATCTGCATGCCGGCAGGGAAGAGTCATAGAAAACCAGAGAACTGGGCTCTTATTTAATGGTAAAAGAATTCTGTCATAGAAGAATCAGAATTTTCTTGCAGAGTTCCATTCTATATTCTGCTACACTGCTACATATGTAGCTCTATAATTTTTTCTTTAAGTGAGATAGCATTTCCTACTGATCTGTCACTGTGTTCAAAATTTAGCCATAACATCATCATAATTGAAATCCTTGCAAACAGAACACACCACACTGCAGTAAAATCTACTGCTACAATAACCTCAGCTTTAGAATGAATTCATTCAAGCCTTTCTCTGAAATAGTATGTTCTTCAGAAAATAATACCTATATAAAATGGCAGAAGAGCTCAGAGGAGCATTTCATAATTTTAATGTTTTATCACTGAGAAATGTATCCTTGTCTTTCAGCATTCACTTCACTTCTCCCTTTCAAAAGAGATAAATAAAAGGGTAAATGCTAAAATACTACAGAACTTACAGAAAATGAAACAATATGAACATGATCAGTAGTACGAAATAAGCAACCTTGGAAAAAAGAGCTAGTGTATCTCCTCCACTTATCCAGAGTTTATAGTCCTTTTGCTCTACTAACCATCACTGAAAACATGAAAGTCTTACTTTCAAGTATTTTGCAAAAAATGTTTCTTATTCTGTTTGGGAAAATTACATGTCTACCTCACTCAAATAATGCCAGCTTTGAAATAAAAAGTGCATTATTTCACTTTCTTTCTCTTACAAATTTATATTGTTACCATCCAAGTCACACTGCATAAAATAAATCATACATAAAAAACATTTTTAAACCAGTTCTGATATTACATTAAATACATTACATTAAATACAGACTCAAACTACGGAAGAGAGCTAGAACTTTCCAAGGATACACATGAATTTGGTAGATTTTTAATCAGTTCTCACTACCTAAAATAATTCTTAGCTCTGTCCAGTACATTGGACTGTAAACGTACAGAAAGATAAAGATGCTGCTCCTAATTAACTAAAGTCCTAGAGAAAAAAGGGGGTATCTTCTCCACTGCTTCAATGCACTAATTGTGCAGGTAATGTTGCATTTAAAAACACAGAAATAGGGAAGTACAAATTATAATGGGTAAAATAATATGTACTTTGCCCCCAGGCTACTTTTACATGCTTAACAACTACAATAGCTCAATGTCTATCTTTGGAAGAACAGTCTTGTTTCACCCCAGAACCTGTGTCAGAGAATTCTGTTGTGTGGGTCTTAGAAGATAGCAACTCTCTCCTCCAAATCATCTGCAGGAGATAACCTCCAGCAACTTGCTGGTTCCTGGAAACTGACTTCCACGGAGATGCCAGTGATGCTGACACAACCTGCGCCTCCCTCTGTTTGTGAGGAGCTTGTGCTCTGGATAATGAGCTCACACAGAAACTGTAGTCATTTAATTATGTCCTTAATCCATGGCTTCTGTCTATTTGATTTCTGCATAATCCTCCCTTCTCACAAAATGCCACCAAACCAAGAACATTACCCATTATTTATCAATTCCAGGAAACTGAGTGGAAAGTATTTTCACTGTTCTGGACGAAAAATGTTCTACTTGAGTTAAAAATTTACATGAAAGTCAAAACAATCTTCAGTAAGAAGTTTTATGACTGCATCTTATTTAGTAATTCTTACAAAACTCCCATTACTCTGGCTTTTGTAATTCAGATGGCTCATTTCCCAAAGGAAAATGTCAATAGAAATAGTAAGTGCAAGTGGAGTCTTAATAAGCAGAATTACTCCCCGATCCAAAAAGGTGGGGAAAAGTCAATAAAAAAAACCTACAGCACAGACCAGAAATTATTAAGTTTCTTTCAACAACCTTTAAAATAAAGCAGTAACTCATAAAATTCTTACAGAACACCAAAACAAAAGTAAAATGAACTCTCCCTCTCCTAAAACAGGAGTCACGCTTTAAAAACAGGTTATTACTTCCTAACTCAATTTTTATTAGAAATTTTTATCCACACAGACTGGAATGCAAACAGAGTTGCACTGCCTCTGTGTAGGATTTCTGTTAGACCATTTGCTTTTTAACTCTTTTCCCCATTAGACAATCCCCTATACACCTTTGCAATTCTAGCAAAAACAAAAAGCTCACAAACGTGTAATTCTTTTCCTCTTCACAAAACTTCACCAGACTTCTTCTGACAAAACTTCACCAGAGCTAAAAATGAAGTGTTTGCTCACCTTTTCTTAAATTCTTCTTCTATTTTCTGTCTATAGACAACCTGACCTTCCCCAAAACGTACCAGAAAGTATTTCAGTAGTATGTCAAAGGGATGTGGAACACACAACCATGATTTTCTCAACACAACACAGAGTGAAAAATCCTCCAAGCAGAAACACAACTACATCATTATATGTTACCACTGCTGCCTTGGAGTTACCACCATTGCACAGGATGTCTTGAGTGCCCCAGTTACTGAAACTTTCTAGAGAGCATTGCACTAGGCCACCTCTATCCGTCACCAAGTCTTAAACAAATTCAGATGTTTTTAAAATTATTTTTTTGTTTCTGCTTTTCCTGATATCGAAAGAATGATGTTGTCCCATTCCTTACTCCCTCAACAGATCTCAAAACAAACCGCCATTCACCAGACACTCAGTTTAAGAAAACAGAGCGTGCCAAGTGATCTTCCAAAGCAAGAGCCACAGATCTGTGTCTCAGGGAAGCACATCCTGAGCAATCTGACCTACTGCAGCACAGCCACCTCATCCACTACAGCTGTAATGTGCTCGCTACTCACCACAAAGTGCTCTGGCAAAATTCATCTCCTTACCTCTAGTAACACATCATCTTTCAATCTCTGAGAGGTGAGCCACTATCTAACAGCTGTAGAAAATAACGGTATTTTTAAAAATATTTTTCCATGAGAGCTGGAAGCACATGCAGTTGCTAAGCTCATCAGAAAGAGAATGACGTAACCAGACTCTCCTCTGCGTCCATCTTTCCGTCATGGATCTTGTAAGCTTAAAACTGTGCAAAAAAGAGAATGAGAAACTGTTCTTTTTTATTTTGCTGTTGCACAAGCTGATTAAATCTCCTGTGAACATTCAGTAAAATAACTCAAGTATCATTATAATTGACCATTGTAATAAGATCAATATCTCTAGCTTTCCAAATAAATATTTCAGCTTATTTCTGATATTTAGGGGAGAGTAAGAGACATGTACCCAAATATGTAATTTTATCCTACTGACATGCTTTCAAATATCACTGTAATATTAACTGTAAATAAAAGCAAAACACAAACAAATAACACACATGATCTTAAAACTCCAAAACATCTGAAGTACAGCGCTCAGACTTTATGTCTACTATGCTAATGTATTAAACTACCATTGGCTAGATTAGCATACTGACACTAATGTCTCAGTCTGCTTTTAAGTTTATGGAATAATCATTATTTGTCATGAGTAGGTCATAATGCTTCATCTCCCTGTGACAGTAAGGGGATAGGGATAATGAAGTTCATGGGTAAGTTTTGATGTCTACAGCAGATTTTTAAAACAAAAAATTCTGCAGTGCACAAAAATTTGTGTGTGTGTGTGTATATATATATATATCTGTGTTTGTGTGTGTGTGTGTGTATGTATGTATGTATCTCATTGCTACTGGTAAACCAGAAAGTAATATAATAGATATTATCTTTCAGTGAGAATTAGACTGTCCATACTACATTTTTCTTGCATCTACAAAGCCAATGCACATAATACTAATTGCAAGCATGTTTGCAAATCCTCACCTGATCCGCATCTCCAGGGGCTGTGTAAAAGCTTTTAAAAGGAAACAATAAGAAACCATCTTCCCCCCACTCTCCTGCCCCTTTCTTTTGACTGCAAGATTCATGACTTGATACTTTAAAAATGACATCTTTCAGGACTCAACTCAAAGGAAAATGGGAACCCTGTTTTGAAATACTTAGAAGTATCTGTTTTCCTATATGCAGTGGTTATCAAAGTATATGAAAGCATAATTTAAAAAAGAAGAAAACAAAAATAGCTTTGAAATACACAGAACAATTCAATCAACTGTGCAGCCATACCAGAAAACACTACTAACTCAATTTTTCATTCCTATTTATCATGAGCGACAACCACCACAAATACATTCACACACACATATATATGTAACATAAATAACATGTGCTCCTTAATCATACTTGATGAATGCTCTTTCTGACTTTTACGGCTTATCCCTACAGCTGCATTTTCCTTTTTTTCCCCCCCCCAGCCAAACACCATTTTCAATCCCTGCTAAAAGGCTCACAAGGATTGTGTGTCAGTGATTGGAAAGTATAACATCTCATCAAGTTTTTTATCCTTGATTTTACACAAATCTTTATTACTAATAATTCCTGAAATGTACTTCACTACTGCATTACCCAAATCAATTTTTAGATTGAACACAAAGAACAGAAGCTGACCACAATATTGTCATGAAACCTGAATTAATATCTAGCTCTGATCTGTAATTTCTTTCCCAAATATCCAACATTTTCCCGTTGTTTTTATCTAATTTTCTTTTACATAATTTGATTTACTGATTCCTGAAGCTGTTAAATTAAACAATAAAACTGCTGTCAACAAACCTATCACCTTATCCCAAGTGTTTTTATTGCAAGAAGTTACCATCCTATGACTGCAAAAATGTAATAAGTATAATTGGATTGAACTATTTTTTTTTTAATAGTTCTGATGTCGGGAGATCACACATGCTGCACACAAAAAGATCAATGGCCAGTTTTTAAAACTGTGTTTAAATTATGCCTTTAGGACCTTCTACACAGCAGCACCAAGGGCCTATTTCCAGATATTACTGATACTACTGACATAATACATAACAACCTAGAACATCACATAGAATTAAAAAATGCACTGTAAAATTACAGATAAGTCCTCGGGGGATGGTTTTAATGGTTCTTTTGAAGCAACTATTATGTCCATAGAGTAGTGATTACTGAATGGTGTCGAGTTTATCATTTAGGAATAAGGGCATTTTCCCCTAGAACAGGGAGAAATTTCATGGGTCAACAGCACTCCAAGCAGTTAGATACCAAGAATATGTGAAAAAAAACCCAACCAAACCTCCCAAAATATATGTATAATAAAATCCAGTTTTGATACTGGTGTTAAGGCTGCACCGTATCAGTAGTACTTCACACGTCCTCTTGCTCAAGTACAGGACTGCACGACCCGTAGATCTGAGCACAGTACAGGTACCAGACAAGGACACCTCACAAAACTGCAGGGGGGTAGGATAAAGACATTTATTAGTCAGAGTGAATACTTCCAGTGTCAGAACCTCAATAGATTCAAATATTTTAGTCCAATGTGGCTAATTACAGACTACTTGCAACTACTTTTCTCACTTTTTTACTTTTTATTAGAACTGAACCACTCCTCCTCACCTGCTTGTCATGATCTACAGAAAGGCTGCCATTGCACTGATAAGTGGGCGGGAGGCAGCATTAGCAAACAAAAAAGGACAAGCAATTCTGCTGCGAATTGCTTTTGAATTGTCTCATTTTGTTTCAGAGATGTTTTTAGTTCCAGAAGATTTGTGTTGTTGTATCAATGATATTCTGTAGAATAGACTTCTAATTAATATTAAAAAAAATATGTATTATTTATTAATTAAAGATTCAGTGCCTGTATTTAATCCTACAAGTTACCTAAGCAGATGTCCATATATACCAAGCAGGACACCAAATCCTGCACCGAGTAAATAAGATCTAACAAAGATGGACAGTACAAATACAGATAATGGGTATTCCAGTACAATATTTTGAATTTATAGAAGAGAAACTGCTCACTTAAAATGACTACTAGAATTCTTTAAAATAGCTACAATTTATTTTATTATTTTTATTAAATTATTATCTATAAATTACAGATGAAAGAGACATGTATGTAAATCATCCTATATGTGCACACAGAGTTAACACCTAGGGATATAAAGCTAAAGATCTTCCCCCTTCTCTTGATCCCTGTAGGTCCAGAGTGTCAGTGGGACTTCTCTTCCCAATTGTCAGCTGAATCTGAGGCTGCATAAACTGTCTTGAACAGATCACCTGTTTGCATTGTAGTTTATTACCTCGGCTCAACAACTATTCCCATGTGAACAGTATTTAAGTGAGGAAATGAATAAAGATTTAGGAGGTATTTTTAGGCCTAATTCACAGAAAATAGGTTTTAAATTACGAATTTCTATTGACATCAAATTACTTTAGGTAAGGCTCCTGCAGAGAGGGGGAAAAAAATAGACAAGAAAAACATCTACAGATGATTTTTTATATAAAATGTGGTGATAGGGAGTTGGATCCTTCTTATTCATATAAATACTTTAGGATAGGTCTGACATGAGCAAAATATGAACAAGCTTATTCTGTGCATTTTATTCTTAAACATTGCTATTTTTCCTGCTCAGGCTAATCTGCAAGTGGAGATCTGTGTGGGAAACCCATCTTGCAATTATTTCTGATCCTACTTCCTCTTTTCTCTCTTCTGACAGATAGGTCTACTGACATGCCCAAGACAGTAGATTTTTTATTTTGAAAATGAAAAAATAAATTACTTAGACTTGCGTTCCATCACATTCTAGATGTCATGTCTGGCCACAGTGCTCTCCTCATCTATTTCGTTAGGCTTGTATTGCCCATTTCATATCTGATCCATTTGGGACACCAAATACTTACTCATTTAATATATTATTAAAGCAGCAGGAATATTATTTTGAAAATGAAGCCATGTTCTCCTTGACTATTTCAAAATCAGAACCTACATCAATTCAACTCAGCTTTAGCTAAGAGTTTATTGGATGTGTGAGAGAAGCATAACAATGAGTCAAACATAATGACTAACAGGCATGTAAGTTAACTCCAGCCATCTTTCTCTACTTAAAAGTCTTTTCTACATCAACAACAGGACAACACATGTTGAAACTCAGTCAATCAAATTCAGAGCCTTGAGAAGCATTTACTTGATTAAGTGCATAGATGCTTTGAGGTGACTGCAGATACTGGCATAAAAGCAAACGCACCACTGGCACTGCAGGATCAGCAGCACACAGCCATCTCTGAAGCACAGCACAGAGGTTTGGTGGCTGCCATGTCCCCTCCTACACATACATTCTTACCCACTCCTTAGCACAGACATGTGAGCAATGGCCATTTAGCCACAGCCCTTCTGCAAAATCTACGGAATCATGTACATGTCAACACTGCTATCACTTTCTATGGGAAAAGTCATGGTAGTTTCCACTGTCCACCTGGCAAGAACACCTTTTATATTTTTTAATGTACAAGGATAAAACTAACACAGTAAAAAAACCACCACTCCCTCCATGAGGCAGAGTGCTCATGGGAAATAGGCTGGAAGATCTCTTTAAAAATAACTACTCAACAGCAAAGTCATAGCAGCGATGGGGACTTCAAGTCAGTGCTGCCTGCATTATAAGGTCAGAAAGAGAGGATGCAGAATAACAAAATGGCCACACTTTTATGGGCAAGCAGGCTTCCCAGGATAGAAGTATTGGATGACACATGAAAATTATCTTTGCCATGTTTAAAATGGGTAAGATAATTCTCTATAAGCCAGTCCAGTGTTTTTCTCATTTCCCAGTACATGTTCTCAAGTACGTAGTTAAATGCTGTGTTGGGAGAAATATCCATCTGTTTGGGCTTTGTTTTGTTCATTCAGGGTTTTTTAATTGTCATGACATTTCAGTATTTTTGATACAAATTTACTTTCAGATATTTCAAGCACTGACCAGAATTCATCACTACTGTCATGCATTACCTATATTTATTTAACTTAATGCTAGAGCCAGTGACTCTGCAAAATCTCTCTCTCAGGTGGTGAATCTCATTTCTAATCTTAGACCAGAAATTTAGTGAACAATGTCAGCAGTTTAATAACTCTCTTGTTAAGGTTAAATGTTTTTCCCCTGCTGTCTCTCCCAGCTGGCAAAAAAGAAATCATATGAACATCTGTACTGCATTACAGAAACCATTCTTTGGAATTTAGATGGGATCCAAATTTCATAGAATGAGAAACTGAGGCAATAACCAGCTTGCTCAAAATGGCTCCACTTTTCAGAATTTTCAACAGCAACCATTTCAAATTTTCAATACTGAAAGCATTGTGAGTTTGCTTGTGGTGCAGTGGATCTGTCTCAGCTTTCCTTTTATTTGAAGTCTCCTTCCATCAGATCTAACTATCTAACAGATTCAAACATGACTGCAGTGCCTTAAAAGAGTATTCGTAATTTCTCTGTTCTTGGAACAGCAGAGACACTCCTAAATTCAGAATACCAGCACCTCCCTCAGAGAGCAAACTGCATATTATGCAAAGCCTTTGCATTTTCTCTTAGCTAACAGAAACAATGCTCTGGGTCAAGCCTACAACTCTGCATGGAGGAAAATCAGGTTTCCTTCAGGTTCTTTCTGCTTCATTTTAGGTCACTTCTTCATTCACATTTCTGAATACTTATATCTTGGTAACCTTGATACATGCCAGACACAGCCCTCAGAGTCTGTCTCTCTTGTGGCATCACTCCTTGTGTCACTCCCAAAAGCTCACCACCCCCTGGCCACTGGTCCCTGCACACAGCTTCAAGTAGAGGGGTATTCATCCCTGTATGGCCAGAAACAATAAATATGTACTTGCTAAGGACACACCTGTGGTAGAACTCTCATTGCCAGGAAAAGAACTGTAGCTTTCCTTTAATTGTACCTGCAGCATAGCATCTTTCCTAAACAAACAAAAATCAAAATAGACCAAACCAAATTGCCCTTGGATTTGCAAATAATGATCAGGAACACAGCAGTGATACTTAAAAGAAAATAAGCCTTTAAATTAAAAGTAAAAAAAACCTGTGATTTCTTTGGAAAAAAACCTAGAAAATGTTTGAACACAGAAATGTCAACACTGTTGTGTGAAAGAAGCGATAGTAGAAAATCTGAATGGCCATGACAGACAGATGAAATCAAAGAAACAAAATTTTAAGGAACTGTCTTCATTAGCTGTGCCTAAATAACTCTTGTTTCTTGCAAACCATAAAAAATAAATGCATGAGTAGAAAAGAAAATCAAATCAATAAAGCAGTAAAAGTATTTATTTTCTACCTGCCACATACAAATTACACTTGAATTCTAGTAATTAAAAAAGAAATGCTTTTGGTGAAACTTCAATTCCTGTAAATCCTGGCTTAAGTTCTGGCAAGTTTACAGACTGAAAAGTCTGAGGATCTCTTGAACACATAAGAAACAATTTACAATTCCCCAAATAAACCTGGCACTGCAAGTTTCACATGTTGTTAGTAGGAATGAAGTGAAAATTCAGTGACTGTGGCTGTGATTTGCTTGAGGGTTCAGACAAAACATGCATAGGTGTACTGAAAAGAAGAAAGTGCACGTGCAAATTCTGCCTCTTAGCAACAAGATGTGATCATAGTATTGGATTTAAAAGGCAGGTGATGAATCACTAACCCTCATAAATAACGAGATGGCAATACCTCCTCTTTGCACAGTGTAAATGCCACGAGAGGAGGAGATGCAAAGGGAACTATCTAAGCCACTACCATCTGCACAATTAATATATGCTCTAAGCAATGAGGGAGTAGGAGGAAAAGCATCATCACTTATGACTATGTAGTCATTAGCCATGATCCTCATCTTCATTAGACAAATAAATTAAAATTCACATTTACTGAAACTGTCACAGTGGCTCCAAAACAATACTCTAAAAATGGTCCCACTGGATTTGGATGAAAATTATGCCTTTTGACACAGTAGTTGGTAAGCAGAAGCATGACATCAAATACACTGACAATCCAATGCTATTAACCCAAGGCAACCCTCCTCCCCCCCCCCACCCCCTTCTACAATAAGGAGAAAAAAAATGCAGCATATACTAAATTTTAGAGAAAAACAATGACTCAGGATAATAAAGGTCCATAATTCAATGAAAAACTGACTACAAAACACACTGCTTTTCCAAAAGTTTTATAGCTTGGAGATACTTTACATTAGAAAACTGCTAAACAGAAAGCATGGATGAGCACAGTGATGAGGCAGAAGAGTAAAACTAAGCAAAGCCAGAAGGGGAGAGGCTAATGCATTTTCAAAACAATCATAAGAAAGCAGGAAAACTTGGTCAGTGCTTACACTGTATTTGATGAATTACAAATTGGGGGGGGGTGAAGGATAAGGGTGCTACTTTCATTACTACTCAATATTGAAAATACCAAAAAAGTTATGCTCAAACAGAGGAGGGGAATGTTTCTGCTAATGCTGATCCCTTGTGTCAACATTGAGAGGGACTTGTTTACCGAAATGGAAACTCTCCCATCTTCCTGGGCACAAAACATCTTCACTGAAACTTTTTTAGTAGATAAATCCCCTGATGCAGAGCTGATATTCCTGACTGGCATCACACTTTCAAAATAAAAGACAACAGATTGTCACACTAGGCCTTAACTGTCAATGTCTTTTAAAAAGCACTTTGAGCATCATGTTTTCAAGAGCTGGCAAGAGGTGCTGAAGAACAAACAGCTGCAAAGAATAAAACTTTTCACTTGCTCTTCCCTGTTTAAACTGATGAGCAAAATGAATCCTGATACCCTGCTCATTTTTCACAACTGAAATAGAATTTTTTAAGTCTCTAAGTATAAGGAGACTATATTTCTATAAATAGTTTAGGGGTTGTGCCATGGGCACAATATTAACTTTGCCACATTCCCACCCTATTTTGCAGGAGTGGGAAATTTGGAATTCTAGGAGTGATAGTCAGCCCACCAGTCTCTCCAGGTTTATCAGCTTGGCCATCACACATCTAACATCACACAATTAATGATCCAATACTTTACAAAGCAAAACTAAAACCTGTTTTTACTACACACTGTACTGATAAATACAACTAATTAAAAAACTTATCCAAGTAAAAAATCTACTTTACCAATGCTTTTTTCTTTTCATACCAGTAAGTAATAATTATCTTTGCCTATCTGAAGTTTGAGCATAGCATCCATTAGTCATGTATTTTCTAATTGCTTTATATTGATCTAATAGCCATACCTTCCTCTGAACAAACACTAGTAAGGTTCTGTAATACCTATAATGACAGATAACATTTAATATTTACTTTCATTCTTGACATTAAACGACAACTACTCTCCATGCCATTTTACTTGTCCTCAGTTCTGTGGCATAGTGTTCCCACCGCTAACAATTTCAGTGCCTGTGTTCAGTCTTACCCCTATTTCTAAAACCAGGACACAGCTAATTTTCTTAGAAATCCTATAAATTATAAATATAGATAGTACTGAAATTAAAGCCATATTGAAATAAAATGCAACGATGTAGCCTAAAGAATATAAAATGAGGTGAAGCAGAGAAGATGTGACCAGGTAAGACAGCTGGAATGGGAGTCCTAGGAGATATCCTTCACTACATGAAAAATACCGTCGGTACTCATGGCAACAAAATACTAACCCCGACAAAAAAATCAAGAAAGTGCAAATAAACAACTAAAGAAACTACCAAAAACACGTATCATAACACCCTAGCATCAGATTCTGAGATATCCCCACACATAACCTTTTCTACATGGTTTTGGAACAATTGTTAAGTTTTCAATTATAAAAAAATAAAGCTTTAGGTCTATCCAGTTAAATCAAAGGAGAAGCATAAAAGAAATAATGACTGGAGGCCTGCCTTAAATGGCAAAGTGTAACTGCCGTTGATTTACATGAGTGAGACCCCACCGGCAGCATCAGTGGTAACTGACACAACCACCTGGGCAGGGGAAAGGTTTCCTCCTAATCCTTGTCTACAAAGATCTTTATACTCTCAAAAAATCAAATTTTAATTTCTTCTAAGATTGTGACTTGCCTCCTCAGATTTTTCAGGGTTTTTTTTGTTTTGTTTCTTAAGCTAACTAATTTTTTAAAAAACATCATAATTCTGAATACTGCAGTATATGCATCTGGAAATTACTCTAGGACCCTTGAAAGCCAGACTTAAGTTTTTTTTGATTTATATAATTACATACATATATAACTGCAAAATAGGAATACCTTCCAGAAGACCAGCATTCAACATTTTATCCATATCCTTCAGTTTTAAAAATGTGCGTATAATTTACTTGAAATTATACTGTGACTTCTTTATAACATAAAAGCACCTTGCATTAGAAGATGAAGACAGAAGGCTATAAAAAGTAATCTTGATTATATCTTCAGTATCTCTTTCTTCATCAAGAAATAAACTACTCTGTTTGATTGGGAGAAGGGGTGGATGTTTCCTTAACACATACCTCAGTGTCCTTAGAAAATTCTTTTTCAGATAAATATTGCAGCTCTTGAATGCATTTCTGGAAGGCATAGAAAAGCTACATGAAAATGACTAATGGCATATCTTTCTTACAGCTACTCTACCACCTCTTTAAAAATCCAACAGCAACAAAAGTCATCTCCTCTCTGTCATATATGCCATTTCCCCAGTAACACTAACGATGTGAAATATTCACAGGCATTTCAGGACTACCATTATGTAATATTTGTACATTCGAACTGTATGTGCTTTGGAGACCCCCTTGTAGAAGCAGCTGACACACTGTTTTTTAAAGACACATAGTATTTCACCATCAGTTTTTTGCCAAGATAAAGCTATACCCTGGGATGGAACTAAGAAATAAGGTCGTGTTGTGTGTAATGAAAAATAGAAGGAGAGGAGGATGAATATTCAGTATTTGCCTCCTTGCCTTTGTCTTGTTTTCCATCTCGTGCACTGATGGTCATTTCTGCTTTTTACATAGTGAACCAAAGGGAGAAGACATGAGCCATCTTCTAGAGAGTGAATGATATCTCCCTGAAAGGATAGAGCTTATCAGCAAGGTCTAACAATAATCTACCTCCTCAGATGACCACAAACAAATGTCCTCTAGTCATCTGACTTCAAGGGATTTCTAAGTTCTTTTCAAGTAGTTTTCATTGCCTGAAATTTGTAACGTTTTGGTAAAAATATCTATGAGGTAGATTGTAACAACCTTTATGATTACAGTAAATTAATGTTTTCTTGGATTTCCACACCAGCAGAAGCATTCCAAATTTTGTTGTGAGCATTTCTTCTTGTGCAGCCATATTGCCTTGTTAAGGTACAAGACTATTATTCTAAACTGCACGTCTTGTTGCACCAAAACTACACAGATCTTTTGCTGATAGCTAATTTTTGGTAGCATTCCTTCCAGTAACAACTACTGTAAAAACCTGCCCAATAAAGAAAGTCACAATAGCAAAGGACAAAAAGAGAGGACAGAATTTGTGGCCGTCAACATTGTGATTATGAATTTTTTCCTTCTAGCTCCAACATTTATGATGCTTACCCAGATATCTCCAAATGGGGACAGGTTCTGGATTGATAGAAACAACAACTTATAAAAGTGATGATCTCTAAGAGAGAAGCCAGGCAAATAGGACCACTGGGTCCTAACCCTACTGTTCTAGTTTCCATTGATGAAAATTAAACTGAGATCTCTCCCCAACAGCTATGCATCCCTTGTTTTTCTCCATTTTGACACTGAAAAGAATGCACCACAACATCTTTCAATATATACTGAATAAATTTTCCATTATCACTTTAAATAGGAAAAAGCTGGTATGCAACACCTTTTACAGTAAAGATATCTTAGTCTTGCAGGGATTGTTAAGGTATATCACTACATTTTCTTTGTGAAAAACAAACATTAGCTTTATAATCCCCAGTGCCTTTACAACCCTGCAAAGGGCTTTGGGGAAAGGAGACTTTTTTTCACCTTAAAAGGTCATATGCTTTCATATTCCTTTCACTTTTCAAGATAAATTTTTGGAGCAAATATTTTAAAGTCAGAGTTTTAGAAAATAGTCCTGAGACAGATCCCTGTCAGTAAATGAAAACAAACCCATAAACTGTAAGTATTTTTTTTGGGCAACACGAATGAGGAGCAGGGGTTCATTGTGCAGCAGAAGAATTATGATACAGTTGCCATTGTGGAAAGACAATGGGATGACTGGCACAAGTACAAGGCTCAGTTCAGGGCCCCTCCCGGCAAGTAAGACACAGAGGTATTGGAGCAAGTCCAAAGAAGGGCAATGGAGCTAGGTCAGGATTTGGAGCCTCTGTCTTATGTGCAGCAGCTGAGGGACCTGGCGGGGGGGGCTCAGCCTGGAGAAACAGGGTCTCAGTGGAGACCTTCTCACTCTCTACAACTCCATGGCAGCAGGTTGTAGCCAGTGAGGGTCATTCTCTTCTACCAAGTAACAAGCAAAGGACAAGAGCAAACAGCCTCAGGTTGAACTAGGAGAGGTATAGATTGCATACTATGAAAAATTTCTTCACTGTAAGGACTGTTAAGCATTGTAACAGGCTTCCTTAAAGAGGTGGAGTCACCATCCCTGGAGGGATTTGAAAGATGTGCAGATGTGTCAGCAGCAGCCACCATGAAAAAATGTTACGGTAAGCCATTGAAGGATGTAATGCATATTCAATATTCCGCAATTACTGCAGGTTTTTTTTAAACAATGTTCTCAAAAATGACACACTACCACATGACTACCACGTGAAGATAGAGAAAACAATGACTTCTCAATTCAGAAGCTGAGCATGATAACTCACTCTGGCAAACCCTCCCTGTGAAATGCTGAATGTGGATTTACAGCCCATACATGAGAATAATCTAGGGTCCTGAAGATTTGCTTGTTTCTGAGCAACTGCTGGAAAAGATCACGTTCGCAGAATGTAAGTTCTGGGGATCCCTACGGTATTGATTACACAACCTTGAAACACCTTCTGCTAGTGAAATAGTAATTTCTGAGGGAACAGTCTTCAGGTCACGTCACTGAGGTGATTGCTGAGGTCCCTTTTGTTCTGACACGAGGAACATGCCTCATGTAGTTCGTTCCTTGTGATTTGATCTCCCAGTCTCCTCCTGGCCATGAGACATTCTTGCCATCTGCTCATACAGATGGCAGACTAATGTAAATTTTTAAAAAAGGGTTTTCCAAACATTTTCTATTCTCTATCTTCTCAGATGGTTCTAGACTAGCAGAAGCAGTAAATGTTCTAGGAATGACTATTCAGAAAGAAAAAAAAAGCAGCAGAAAAAAAGAAATATGATCTTATACAAGTAATTTAGAAGAGAAAAAAATTCTAATAATGGAACAGAAAGTAGAAATATCTGCATTATAATATAAAAATCAGTGATAAGCATAGCTTTAAAGTGCTCTTTTGCAGAGGCTTACACACATCCTGAATTTGGAGAACCTACCTGGAACAAAAACCCCCACAATATTTTATAACTTATCCTAGTTTCTCTCCTTCTAAGTAGGACTGAATACTGTTTCAAGAAAAGCTCTCATCAGTTACTTTGCATATTGAAGACCACAAGAAATTTCAATTTTCAGAGAAACAAGAAATAGACCCAGGAGATGTGAAAAAAGACGTCAACAAACCCCTTACACTTGAGGAGTTTAGGCAATTCTTATTTCTCAGAAAATATTTTACCATTCTGTAAAGTTGAATAACAAAGTAGGACAAAACACTGGGTGAACAAATCAGCATCTTCCCAGAAAATGCATTAAAACATAAAGGAAATGGTTTTTTGGAAAAAAAAAAATCACCCAAACTAGAAATTTAACCAGAATAAAAATTAAATCGAAGTACTTGCACCTTCAGATAAGACACTTGGTAGAGAAAAAAAACCCATTCTCTTTCATTCAATAAATAATATTCTACAATGTCTTACATTAAAAATGTAAAATCTTCATCTGTAAAATCACAAGAACAACTAGGAAGTGCTTATGCGTGACCCACAAGAGGTATTATTAGTTCTACACACAGTGTCCTAACTTTTAATTTTCTTACACATGTGAGGCCCCAACCCTACTTCTGAGATCCATCTCAGGCTTTACCAATTTTAGTAAAAAAACTCCGATATCTGCAAGTAGAATTTATACATATATAAATATACTGTATTTATTTATCATATATATATATCACATGTGTTTGTAGCATCTATCCCATTAGGTGAATCTTGATCAGAGCATTCTGAGATTTTATGTATGTCCTTCTAATTGGAAAACCTCCCTTCTGAGGATCACCAACTACGAACTCAAATGATATGATCAAAGACATTGCAGAAGAGAAATGACAGACTGCTGTAATTCTAAACTGTACAAATTACTAAATTTCAATTTAAGATTAAATGTTTGATGACCTCTATTTGTTTTTGGAATTTGCAATACCCTCAGAGCAACTTAAACTATTTCATGGTTCTGTAGCTGGTAAGAGTTTTTCTTACTAATAAAGACTAAAATGCCACAGTCTGTCTCTTAGGCAATAAAACTCAGAAATTTTTTCACTTCATTGCAATGTAATGATTTTGGATAATAGGGTTTTTCATGGAAAGGATTCCTGTGACTTAAAGCTTCTTTAAAATTTATTTTTAAGCTTAATTGAATGATTATTCACATACTAATGACTTAACAGCCACTTTAAAAAATATTAAAAGATCCCTCTGAATACTTCTCCCATTCTTAAAATCCAATAAAGTGTATGAAATAGAAAGATATCTTTGTTTTCTTTCAGATAGGGGAGATATTTAAAACCCAACTACTCTCCCTCCTGCTGAGGATGAGTGGTGAAAAGATGACATTCCAAATCCTGCAGAAAAATGCATATTAATCTATGAGTCCTTAATTGAAAAGAGATATTTATGAGAGTCAATGATCTCCTTTTTCCCAGAAATTGCATCTTTCCTAAAATCGCCTCATTTTGTGAATGAACTGCTACGTAGGAAAAGCAGAACAATGTGACTCTTAGAAAACAAAACAGTTTTGTATCTATAACCTGGCCATCCCAAGGTACACATGAGGGCTGGCATTTTGTAGTTCTTCATAATAATGCTTGACACGTATGTAGTGTTTTATGGGACCAAAGCACTTTAAAAACTAATTAATTAATCTTCACAAAACCCCTGTGAGAAGGTAGGTTTTAGTTCCGATTTACCAAATGGAATAACTGAGCAGAGAAGCTGGATGATTTGTTTCATGTCCAAATCTTCAGTTCACAGAAACAGTTTTATTAGAAATAACAGTAGTTGTATTTCTCTGCTTTATTCCTTGGAACCAACAAAAGAACTATTTGCATGAGAAAGGAAAATAGCATCTGGTCCACACTTCGGGCCAGAGCTGATACCTTGTTATTTAAAACAACAATTAATTCATTTAAGCAACACACTGCATTCAAGTTCCTTTCCTTATGTTGGATCTATATTGACTGTGCAAGCAAAGAGCCATGATGAAACTTGTCCTGCCCCAGGATTTCCACATAATGAGACTGGGGTGGTAATGTATCCTTGCTAATGCAGACATTCTTTGTACTTGAAATTCTACATAATTTTACAGTATTCATTTTTTTTTCAAGTCTTTGCAACAGCTACATGACTTCAGTTTAAAACTATGTTTTATGATGTTTGCATTTATTTCTGCAAGTTTCCAAAAAGTTCTTGCTTTGACCACCTGCATACAAGATTTAAGGGTTCTTGCACATATCTATGTATACTAACAGCCTTGAAAATCTGGACACAGAAATTGAATTCACCTCATTTCTTGTACAGAAGTAAACAACTGCATGTCAGACTGTAAATGAGCTTTGGCAAGTGTTGGCAAAGGACAAGTCAGTAATTGCATCTACAGATGTGAGCATCAGCACCAAAAAAATACCCACTTAATACAATGGGAATGCGTCTTCACAGACTGATATTCTCATGTTCAAACAAGTAATAAATTACTTTTTACTTTCTCTTTGCAATGCCTATATATGCCCTATTGTCATATAAAGAAATCAGATGTTTTATGACAAGAAGTGATATCCAAAATTAAGAAAACTTGTCTTTTTAATTGGAGAACAGAAAAGTAATGACATTTCAGACATCCTAATTAAAATAGGAATAATATTTACTTACTTATTTTAACAAATGGCAACACTACTATGAGATGATATTGGTGCTATTTATGCTCCAGGGAACCTCATTATAGTGTTTATTACCTCTTCTTCCCTGAGGCTGGACAAGGCCCCAGTTGGAGTGAAGGGCTGCTTAGCTAAGAGAGGAACAAATGTGATGGAACTAGAAACACCTGCCCCCTTGACAGGTATGATTAAGAACAGAGCATCCAAACTATTATCTTCTCTCCATAAAAGAAGTCCAGGTTCTTCTTATATCTTCTGAAATCCCCAAAGTGAGAATGTGCATTAAATTCCTTAAACACCTGTCCAGATTCTGGAAATATAATTTTATAGCAAAAAGATAGGACAGGTCTCTTGATTTCTTGCAAAAGACACTTTGGAACAAGAATATTTGAAATAGAGTAGGTATCCAAAGACATAATTTCAATTCACATAATCACAGTATTTTAAGGGGTTGGAATGGATCTTAATGACCATCCAGTCCCAAATTCCCTGCCAGGGGCAGGGGCAACTCCCACATGGCCTTGAACACTTCCAGAGTTCCAGCTACTACAATGATTGTAGGACTTTAAAACTGAAAAATGGAGCTTTAGCTCCAAATTATGCTTAGGATTTGATTAAAATTAAGCCCTATGAGAAAAAACCCAACAAAATACAAAAAAACAAAACCAACCAACCAAAAACCCCCCAAAAAACAAAAACAGCCCCCCAAAACAAGACTCCCCCAACACCCCCTAAACCAAAACAAACAAAAAGACCCTCAAAAAGCAAGCAAAAAATCCCCAAAAAACAATAACAACAATAACAAAAGAAAAAAAAAGGGAAAAAAGTAGCAAAATAAACATCAACTGCTTTACTGAATGGTAGCTGGTATGATCAATCCATCTCTTAAAGAATATGGTCTGAGAATTGGAATAAAGGTATTTGCAAAGCAATTGCTTTTAAAATTATCCATTGGATTTCACAGATAATAAGCTGCCTTCAAGGAGTTAAACTGCTGAACAGGTCTGATAATACAACAAAAATGTCCAATGCTGTTTTACCAAAGCAAAATGTGGGAGAATCTATTTTACTTTCAGAAGTAAAAATTTCCAAGCAGCTGAAACTGAGTGAGCAGACAGCAGAAGGCACAGCTGAGACAACACAAAATACAGTCATCCAGGACTGTTTAAGATTCATGTGACTCAATGCTAGTAGCAGGAAATGGAGAACAAAGCAAGGCCATAATACACATAATTCTCTCATTTGTGGGAGATTACTGTGTTCCATCAGTCAAATAGGAATTATTGCTGGCTGAGTTGGAGACTCACAGTTGGTAATGCATTAGATGAACCTTGGCAAGTAAAACAGTTGGTCTTTCAAATGGGAAAAAGTCTTTAATTTCAGAAAAAAACCTCCTCTGTTCTGCTTCCTTTTGTTTTCCTTTTGGCTAAAAAGGATGGGATCATTACCTCACAGAACAGAGTTCCTATCAGGAGTTCTGTATATATTCTATCTTTCTGTAAAAAACACCCACAAACTTCATTTACAAAAAGCATAAAACCATCCTACTGAAGAGATACAAAAGCATACAATGCTCTTGGGCAAGTAATTATCAAATCTCTGCCCACTGTCACACAGCTCTCTTGTGAGGAATGCTGGGAGAAGTGTATATGCCAGAGTCAATATCTCTGTAAACAGCCTAGTAATGGTGCAAAACAAAAAAAATACATCTTGGTCTTCAGCCACTTCTTTGACTATATTTTAATCTTTGTATTTCCCCCTTATTCTGACACACAGCATCCCAAGACTCTCTCCCGGGAAAGAGGCGAGTTCCAGAAAGACACCACAACATAATTACACAAAAAGCAGTAACCCTAAATTTGCAAATAAAAGGATCTTACTTGTCACCATTCTCTAATCTTGCATTCCAATCCCTGGAAAAAAATTCCAAAAACTTGGTGCTTTCAGAGGCTGCAAAAATCAGAGAAGCGATTATTCCCCAGCCTTACACAGAAGAAAGCAGAAGACAGCTGAACTTGCCATCCATATTTTAGAACAGATTTGATGTCAAAAGCCAGAGGAAATTTTTTATATATATTTTTAAATATATAAAAATAAATCTAAGAAATAACAAATCTCATCTACTCTAACACCCTGATAAGTGCATTATATAAACCAGATATATTAACACAGAGAAATTTAGTTAAAGCTATATCTTTTTCTCAGTTCCAACTGCATATCTTATTCAAGCTTTGTTCAACCTACTGTAAACTACTTGGTATCCTAGATTTGAATGCCTAAATTTACAGTTCTAAATATGTTGTCAAATCACTAATATCCTCTTGCAAGTCATCTTCCCTTCCAACATAGCAATTTTCCCTGTAATGACTCTTCATTTAAGACTATACGTTTACAATTTTCTACCATTTAAGTGATTTATGTATATCATCTATTGAATGTCCTGGTCTTGGCAGCAATGAATAATTTTCTTGCCAGATGGAATATGAAAAAAATACAAAATAAAACATTTTCCCCAAACATAAATAGCTGGCAGCTATCCCTCAGAAATAAAACTCCCTCTTAACTTAAAAGCAACCAGCATGTCACATCTCTGTAAAAAAAAAAAAGTCATGAATTTAGTTATGCCTTTAACTAATGCCCTGTAGCACTGAAGAAGGCAGGCTATGAGGACAACACACCAAACATTTAGATGTCTCTATTCATTATTAGCCATTTCTCTTTTTTTCCTTTCCCTCTCTCAGCAATAGCATAAAATCCAGGTGCTCACAAAACTGCCTCCTAGTCCTCCCTGAAATTTACCTTCCCAATGCAAAATCTAAAAGGATGTGACATGCACACCTTGTATGGATTCTGCTCGAAAAAACAGAACACACAATGTTAAGGGATCCCCACTTGCTGTATGAAATAGAAATTCAATTATAAGGACACAAAAGAAAAGGATGGCTACATTTATACTGATAAGATCACTTGCAGGTCAATGAATTTAGTTACAGCAATCAAGGAAAATGCAGCTGAATTCACAGCAACTTTTTATGTGTGCATATGTGATTAAGTTTGTAAATAGATGTATGAAAAAAGTTCAGACTGATACTTAAAGGAATCTCAGTTTAGAAAAATGCACCCCAAAGTGAGAATATATGACTGCAAGTATAAACTAAAGTAAATTAATGCAGTAACAACAGTAGTGATTTTCAGAATAATAGTGTACATAGGGTTTTAGATATGTGAGAAATACAACTAAGCAGGCATTTTTAAGAAATTACTAATTACGTGGAAATTTCTAATATGCAGGCATTAAATATATCAGTACTGTGGACACTTGCAATAACATTAACTCTGAGCTGAATTTAGATGAACTAGATAAAGCCACTTAATGCTATAAATATAAACCCTTAATATTAGAATGAAATAATTGATTGCCCCGTGGGTCAAGCGAAGGAAAATCAGAATATGGCTACTCACACAATCCTAATGTGTTACCATTGGTGCATCTTCCCCATCCAGCCCAGGGTTTTAAAGATGCTTTAGTCAGAAAGCCTTTCTGAAACCTACTGAACTAAGTCTGAGGAGAAGGAATCGATTTTTTATTTTACAAGACTTGTCCAGGGTTCATTAAGAATTAGGACATATAAGAGGAGGCTTTCTTACTATTTCCTCTTTTAGGTATCTGTTATGTTCCATCGTCTCTACCCCAGAATCAGATATGTCCTTCCCCTCTGTGCTGTTCAAGTACACAGTTGCCATGGGAGTGAAGGCAATTGCAGACCCCATTCTTAGTGCTGGCTAGGGCAGTACATGGTGACAATCATCCTGCCCTGCCCGCAGTTACAATCCATTCCAGCACAGCAACAGAACAATGGCAGAATTCACATCCATCATTTACCTTGTGCCAGCTCACAAGGCAAAGAGAACACTTGAAATGCACCAAGCAGAGTCTTAGGAGAGATGTAAGAATTGATAATCTCAAATGTGAGATCACTAGGTACACCAGAATACTAGAAAATTATTTCCTAAAGGGAAATTATTTACCTAGTAAAAAGAGATGTCTGAATAACTTTAACTCTGGGCTGTGCACAAGTCCCACAATAGAAAAAAAATCCCATTTTAGAATTATTCTAAAACCCTTTTTGATAACTTATTATGATCACAAGATTGAAGAGAATAATTCTGGGCTCAAAAGCATTAATAATGATTCCTCTGATCGCATTAAACAGTTTTAAATGACAAACACTTTATTGCATCTCAAAAGACATTAAAACTGATTTGCCATTTATGCTGAATGAAAAGGAGGAAAGGTTTCACCCAAATCAATGAAGTAGTATCAACACCGCTTCAGGCCAGAAAAAAACCAACCACACAAAACCCTCTAAACCTTAAACAAAGTACATTTCATGAAAGGTTTTAAGTTTTTGAAAAACAAATGAATATCAAGAAGAAACTCCCAGAAAACAAAATTTTCTTTTACTTGATTCTTCTATGGACAATTTTTTGTGAGCTCTACTTACTGTTTACCAACCTTCTAAAAAATAGAAAGTATTACAGATGGTTAAGCAGTCAGAATAAAAAATGCCACAAATAGCAAAAAAGTTAGCATCACTGAAGACATTAAATCGGATATTTATTTCTAATTTATTCTAGGTGATAAATACTATGATTTTAGAATCTTAAATTGAATACTACACCAAAACCATTGTTATGCTCACTCTCATTACATTAATATAAATGTTTCTTATGTAGTTGGTTTGTATTTCACTTTAAACTACAACTGCATTTCAAGGAACCAAGAATCTGTTGGTTTATTGAACAATCACAAAAACTACATACTTGCTCCCAGCCATAGTGGCAGAGTCTGAACTGCTCCCACAGAAAACACAATTGGACACAATAAACATTGGTAAACACAATACCCAGCTCTGCAGCATTTTCTATTGTTAAACCAGACAATGCTTTCCTGCTATTTTGTTACCTACCCACACTGCACTGTCAGTCACATTTTGCAGCTATATTTTAAAATCAATTTCCCAGAATTTATTTATCCTTTAAACATCACAAAACAGACAATTTCCCCAGTTTTCAGAACTTCTCAAGAGTAAAGCTCTTTTATTGATTTCTCCAGTCATCCCCCTCCATACAGTCATACAGAACAACATTAGGCTGTAAAACAGTTCTAATTTTACCTCATCTTAGTGAAAATCAGAAAGCTGATTCATCTGGGTAGCATACAAACTAATCTAATATTCGATCAAAAGTATTTTAAAAATATATCAGTTAAACTATCAATTCAGCCATCATATACATTTTCTGTTTTTTCCCCTAATCATCATTTTGTTTTTCATATTTCAGCTCCTTTGAAGAAGCAGTTCTAAACCAGGCTTTTAATCCAGAATAAGTATTTCAAATAATATTTACAGTCTTATCTGTTCTTAATACAAGTCTCTCAGCTGTACTAAAAATGGCAGTTTATCTCCAAAATTTTTATAAAAAATGATCTAACCTTGGAACACTTTTTTTTCTGGAGTATCATCAGTTATACAGAATACAGCAATAAAAAGAAAAGCATTAAAAAAAAAAGCAAGGAATGGTTTTTAGTTTTAGCTTTTTAATCATGGTTTTATATTAAGAAGACAGAAGAGTTAGAAATGGTTTATACTGACCTGAGTCCATAAAGGACTGTTCCATCTGGATGCAAACGAATCATTCTGTTCTTCACAGTGACACCATGAACAAATGATTTCTTGTCATTCAGGAAATACGTATCAGGCACCCAGAGCTGATCAGCTACTCTGTTGTCCAGAGTAAGGTTTAGAGGTATTACATTATAGGACAGCCTCTTATCCCTCCATGCTTGCTGGAAGTACATTGTCAAAGTATAGTCCTGTGATTAGAAAAGAACAAATAAACAAACCAAGAAAAAAGTTTGCATTGAAACAGATGGCATACATATGCAACAAATGGCAATCCAAATACACACGTATTCATTGTAACTGCTCCTAAAGGCAAGCATTTCTGTTCAGAATTTCCATAAGTAGATTTATTTATTTTTACAGTACTGAACATACACTTAATAACAGCAGTGAGAACACAAAGAAGACGAGGCATTTACATTTTATGAATGACTTGGAAGTCCTCATTTCAATATTTAAAAATAAAATACAAAACTTAGACATTTAACAGCTTGGAATTTCTGTAGCACTTTACAAACCTGGGAGTTCTAGGAAATAGGAACATTTGTAGATCTGAATTTCATTTCAAGGTCTATATTCAATAGAGATCTGGATCAAGCCTTCAATCTCTGAAGATGCAGTCACCACCCAAACATTTTCTTAAATTAAAATCTCTTCAAAGTCAGTTAACTGTCCCCAGGCACTGAAACCAACAGGAAGTTTCTGAGGTTCCTATGCTATACACTATTAGTCTTAATTTATGAGACAAAGTAACTCTGGTTACTTGAGGGGGGGACAATTCAGAGAGTACAATTAGCACCTCAGTAAATATTCACAGTATTATGAACTTGCATTGTCTTGATCCAGGCCACCACTCTACAATGCTTCAGAGATGTTTTGACCTTTTGGTGTTTTAAAGAATAATATATTTATAAAGGCTGTATCTTTGTAAAACTGTTCTACAGATGCAGAATAATCATTATATTTAGCCAATGGGAAAAAAAACCTCTACAAATAATAAAAAAGGTATAATGAGAGCAACCCTGCAGAGAAAGATTTGCATAAATGGCAATATTAGTTTGCATTCACTGCTTTATATTGTAAAGGAGAGTCTACTATTTAATATATTTTTTATTACAGTTGGAAAAGAAAAAAATTGTCTTCCTGCTGAGCTACTTTAAAAACATATGCCAAAAGTGTATTTTACAAGCATTTTCATTTAAAAGGATATTTAACATGAACACTATATAGAACTTCTCAGAAAATACAAAAATAAATTTTTCTTAATCTGCAGTTTCACAGACCGGACACCCCAGCAAGAAATCGCTGAAATTGTGCTGCTGTAATTATTCTCTTTACAATGTACAGTGTCCACCCTTGAACTAGGGGGGGGGGCTATGAAAACTATGTTAGAAAATGGCTATTTCAGCAGAGTTCTGTAAGCAATGACACAGCACCTTGAAACTAATTGACCCTGCCTCTACTGCAGAACAGTGTGCACTCAGATGAATCAGTATAAACTGTTTTTTTTTTACAGAAATGTGCATTTCAGTGGTGGAAATACTTATTTTTTGCTTCACCCTTCCCCAGAAGAGCTCACGTACACAGGCTTCAAAACACCTCTTCAATTTTCAGTGAGGCAGGGGGAAATACATGTTCTGCTGTGAGCAGTTACTGCATTTCTTCCTTACCAACACAATCCACAAATGGTATTTCTATCCCTTCAGTGTTCCTGTCTGCACTGGTTAAAGGTCAATCCCCTTCCCTTGCTCTGCCCTTGGGCATGCCTGGAACCCTTTGGCCAAGTGTCGTACCGGTAAATCTGGAGGGACTCAAGAAGATGAACACCAGATAAAGCCTTCCCAATTATTTTACTACCAAATATATTCACCTGATAGCTGTTCTACAATCTGATCAGTTTTCACAATCTGAAACCTCTTCCCGTTTCCACCTCCCCAGGGTTAGGATGAGATTCTGCTTGCAAGAACGTTCCACCTACATCCGAAGAATTTTACTGTTAAGCCTCATCACTGTTCTGCAGGATTTGATTCATAACCAGCTACCAGAAAATTTTCACCAGAGAAATGTATTAGTCTTCATTATACTAATACATCACATAATCAAGTAATGATCCATATCAAATGTTTCTCTATTATCCCTGGAATGCTGCATTTTAGTCTTATTCCAAGGAATAACCTACAGGTATTAGTATACTGCACAAATACGTAGAACATGCTTTCCTTTTTATACCTCAGTAAAAGAGGACAAGAAGAGGAGGAAAAACCCTAAATATATATGATTCATTGCACAGACGTGAATTACATAAACTGTAAATTTGGAGCACTGGCTTTGCTGAAAGAAAAGCCAAGTCACCAGGCTGGAGTTTAAAATCAAACACACTGTGTTCCAGAAAGAGCTGGTGCTCTGACTAAAAATTATTTGTCATCTGTTGGCCCTAGTTTTCAGATGACTGGAGTTTCTGATGGTCAAAACAGAACTCCTTTGAAATTGTTATAAAACTCTCACAACCTTTTGAATTTATGTTTTTATTTTTAATGATAATTTTTTAAAACCCCAAAGATGTTCTAAGCTACATATTTCAAAGTGAAATTGATAAGACAGGAAAAAAAGCAAAACCTGTCACATAAACTGCAATTTATTCCTTAGAAAGAAGAGAGTAATTCAAAAAAGGTCTGCAAGTACAAAATGTCCCTAAAGTATCCCACGACTTTTTATACTTTGAGATTAACAACATTCTCATCTAATAGGCATAAAGAAAAAAGATGGTTAAACTCATATTAAATATGTGCATTCCCCTCTATTCTAAGGATAAACATCAAAACAAACATGTAAATATGTTGTCTCTAGGAAGAGAGGCACACAAAAGAAGTAGAGGAATAGAAGTAAAGAATGATTTTAATTTGTTAAGGTTTAGCATCCTTTTAAATTCACAGGACGGAATTGTTAGAAAGAGTGTAAGTTTGAAGAGGAAACAGGAGCAAATTCATTTTCACAGCCTTGCAGAAGGGACTAATTACAATGAGCTGAGAGAACTCCAAGCCCAAAGCTCCTGATGATGGTGTCCGTGTAAACCATTACAGAGACAGAAGCTACAAAAGTACAGACTGTTTGCAGCACAGACACATAGACACATTTTACCCATAGAAATAAAGAGGTTCCCAGCTGCCCTGGACATGTGAAGATTGAAATGCTGTATAAAATTGTATTAGTGTTGTCAAAGTTGCAAGAAAAACCTAAGAATCTAAGTGAACATATTTTCTGTAAATAATGTCAATTTTGTAAATTTCATTATTATTCCATTGTTTGCCTAGATTCAAATTCAATAAAGTTTTTTGTTCTGTCCAGAGGAAAAATTTAGGCATCAGAAAATGAATCATTTACCCTATTCTATTGTGATCAAAGAAAAGATGTCTCCTCTTTTCCTCACCTCACCTTTCCACTTTTCCTCTTCTTTATTTTATACAATGAACAGAAGAGCAGCAAATATAAGACAAAGTCAATCTTTATGCATAATTTTCCACATGTATAAAAAAGTATCAAACAGTTTAATTAGTATTAGCACATTCATGAGGAACTTTTATTCTATGCATTAACTATGTGCAGTGGTTGCCTGCAAACATTTTAGCTGCTGGAAGTGTAAAAACACTTGGAGATTTAAACTTGTATTTAGATAAACAGAATTATTACAGACAGACGTGGTGTAAGTAAATGACCATCAATTTCATTGACATAACAGAAGATACTGAACAGGAAAGCATCAAATCTGAATACTGCCATTATTTATATTCTCACATTTCATTTGTGCTCACAAATAAATGTTTAAGCAAAAAAAAAAAATTGGTTTGGGCCTATTATGAGTTTAAAAATATTAGAACACAGGCCTTAGCTAAACCAGTAACTGATAAATTGCTTTTTATATTGTAAAAAGGATCAAAGCAAAAAAAGGAAATAGAGGTCATGAATATTCACAATGACAGTGGGTGTCTAATGCAAAAGATTCTACCAGATGTATATTTTTTCAAAGCATGATAATAAGGTCCAGTGTGAGAAAATATTTTTAAAATATAGCTCTTTCTTGTGCATTACACAAATCAGGACTAATTCACACTGCAGCTCAAAACTGTAACCAACACTTGTATTAACAGGGATAGAATACAACTACTGAAACACTGGAATCAATAAAGGCAGGAAACTTCAGAGGAGTAAAAAACAAGCAGAGGGAATATAAAATATCTAATGTATACAATATACAATCTGTATATTGTAAATACAGTGGAAGTGTGACCTGGAGGAGGCTGTTTGTCACTGCTCCACAGTAATGAATCCAGAACTCATGTGGTTTGGCTTAAGTCCACTCCTAATCACATTTCTGGTTAACACTAGCTTGTAAATATGTTTTACTGCATTCCCATATATAGGTATTTAAAAAAAAAAAAATCCTTCTGAAAATGCTTGAAGGTGAAAAGTTTGCCTGAACACTATATTTAACACTTACATTTTAAAAAACCATTGATAACATATGAAAGTTGAAATTGACAATCCTTTCAATCCTCTTTTTGCTTAAAACCAGCCACTACAACATGTTTGATTCAAAATTACCTATCTTAGTCTCTCATGGAGAAAAAATAATGTAAAAAGTCTGCTTAATGCTGGAGACACCCCAAAGTGCACAAAGTGATATATAAAAGTAGAAAGAACTGCTGAAAGAATGGACGATACCAAAGAAATGTCAAAATAGTAATACGCCCTTTCAAAAAAAGTACCCTTCGCATTCTGTAAACCTTTACTTCAAAGTAAACAAAAAACCCTCAAAACAAATAAAAAAGCTATAAACAATGACATCAGGAACTTTACACAGAATTCAAGTTGAATTCTCTCAATCTATCAAATCCCACATCCCAAACTGGCTTTAAATCTGTGAAACACTTGTAATTAACTGAGTCTCCTAAAACTTACTAGGTGAGTTTTCCTTGATGGGATTACATCTTCTCAAGTTTATGATCTTTCCAAAAACAAGACAATCCCAACAACAAGGCTTACTATTTATTTTCCTGCAACTCCCCCAGAACTACTCATTAGCAATTCTCATTTGTCAGCTAAGCAAAGCAGCAAAGATGGGCTGTTTATCTCCCACCACAGTTCTCAGAAAAACACAGTTTTATTGAATCAAGTAAGAGACTTGGGAATAAAAGCCAAACAACTGTCAGCAGAGCTTGACTCCTTACCATGAAACTTCTGATCCTGATTATAATAAATCTGTAATAAGACACTGCAGGATTTCAGCAACAAGATCATGAATTTGTGTCTCCTTAGCACTACGGAGGGCAGTATTGTTTCTCCATGGTGATTTAGATAACGACACGGTCTCCCAGTACAATGGATTTCATGCACTGAAGTGAAACGAGGCAGTTCTGGCTGATATCTTTCCTGTAACCTTTCTAGTTTAGCAAGATACTGTGACGCTTTATTTTCATTTCTGACAAGACATCCAGACAGAAGCATGATATTACACTTTTCCCGAGCCAGCAATCTGCACGTCACTTCAATCAACGAGCATCTGCCATAGGTCTTTTAACCCTCTCTGATTTGCTGTCACTTGATAATAAGAGGAAGATTGATTAAAGAGAACCTGGACTGAAAACTGTAATCTAACTGCTACTTGGTTAAGAGTCATGTGTCTTGAGATCCTCAGATTGTTCTCTTTCGAAAGGATCTCATCATCCTAATACAGCACTGCAGGATTCTCAGAGGAACAAAGCAAATGCAGAGTACAATAAAGAAATAAATAAATGCAATTATACTCACTTAAAAGAAATTATGAGAACAGTAGTTTTCTGCCTCAGACAAACTATTATTTAGTCATGTCTTTGAATTAAAATAAAATATTTTAGGCCACAAGAAACATAAAAAAGTTTATTTGTATTTGAATTTCAATTTTCTGTACTCATGTGTCTCAAGTTATATGTCAGAGCTCACAGATCATTCCCTATGTAATTGTGTAATTCCACAGCTCTTCAGAAAGATAAAAACCTTTAAGAGAAATAATATTTATATTGCTTTTTACTATAGCCTACTATATAATTGCCTTGCAAAATAGTAGAGAATTTGTTGAGAACACTAAAGAACAATAAAATCATAATAATTCTTAAGTAGAGTGGAAATAAACCTGGAGATCCAGCTAAAAGGTTTGATGAGAGTTAATGGTGGCCCAAGACATTGTTTTGCAGAAGAAACTCAAGACTAAAAAACCAGAAACAGCAACCAGAACTCTGAGCATCCAATACTTTGGGGGGGAGTAAGGGGGGGGCGGCAGGCGGGGCAGAGAGAGGAATTCCAGGACAAGAATATAGTTATTGATAGAATGAATCTGGCTTAAATCTGAGAATTCAAGTTGTGCCTAGATGCAGAACTAAACTGGCAAAACATTTGAATATGTGCTCTTTTTCCTGATGCTTTACAGATTCCTAAGTTCCTTGACAAATAAACAAAGCCGTAGAATTAATTCAGAGACTGTAAGGATTGGCAAGTTAATGCTGCTCTGGATCATTGCAATTAACTTCCGAAAAATATACAAAATTAGTACTAAAACAAATATGTGTTAATCTAAAGCACATAATACTTATTTTTAAGATAAATATATTGCAGTATTTTATAAGGAGACATATGGAAATAAAAATTCCCAGAATTTATTAATTTATAAGCTTAGCATTGCTTCCTTCAGTCAAGGATCTGTCACTGCATAAAGGCATGGAGACTCCAACGACAAAAGGGCCACTAATATTCCAGTTATGACACTACATAGCTCTGTGTGCCTTTCCACATCTAAAAGGATAAGTAACAATCTCCAAATTTTCAACCACAGGCTTAATACTGAAACAAGCCATAAAGTTATCTCAATTAAAAAGTATAAATTTATTTTCAATATTAAAAATTTAAGAGGAATAGCTGACAAAAATTTGAATATCTGAGCTTCAGACTGAATTTTTCTGCTTAGTGGTGTTGAGAAATGTAGAATTCTAGCAAAAATATTTTCCTTCTGTGCTTCCATTTAATTGAGCTGCCTGAGGATGCACTTCTTGAAAAAGAAAATTATATGAATATTTTATTGGATGATTTTTATAGGCAAAATAATTTATTTTGCTATGTTTAGTTTGCTTTAAAGACAGATTAATTCTGATCTAGTATTTCCTTTCAGGTAAAAAGCCAGCTGTCTCCTCAGTTAGCAACGGAGAAGTTTCTACAAGAAACAGACACACTCAAGAAAGCCTATAAAGGTATAGTCTTTATTTTCCTAGATATGTTCAAGTAATTTTTCTGTTCTGGTAAAACTGTTACCCTTGGCTTGTCCAATCTACATCAGTTCCTTCAGTATCACAGAGTACTGAACAATTTAAGTAGCTTTCAGCTAAATTTTCTGGCTTGGATATTTTTCTTATAAGAACTATTTCACAGCTGAGAACACTATTAATTTTTGCTTTGTTTGTGATGTAATAATCTGTGAGATTTACATCTATAAAATCTTATTAATCTATTAAAATATCCCTTTTGATTAAGAGGGCCAAAGAAAACACCCCAGATAGCCTCACTGTAAGATTATCAGTTCTGTAGAAAAGGAGTACATATGAATATTAATCAATGCTGAGCCAATATTAGCAGTCATGGCATTATGCAGTTACTAAACATCACCTTCATTTTAATGATAAAAATTAAAGAGAGCAGAGAAGCTCAAATGAAAGTATCGAGTCAGATTTTTAGGAAGCACCAGAGTGAAATTCCTAATCAAGCTGGACAGTCCAATAACTTTTTCAAAATTTAACTGATATTGTTAGTAACCAACAGTTAATAAATCCCTATTATACTGGCATTGAGAAAATGGACAAAATCAGTGTGTTTTTCTCAATGTTGCCCTAACCAAAGTGTTGGATGTATAATACAGGTAGATTATTAATTAATGAACTGATTGCTTTCCTTGGTGCTTCTTGACACTGAACACATTTTCTGTTCTGAGCTGGAGTATCCTTTAGCACAATACAACTCAGCTATTACACAGTTTTGTCAAAGTAGTTATATTTATAACACTTCTAAAACTAGATCAAGGATATATTTAATAAAAAATTAATATTTCAAAGCCAATTTTAAGATCACATCACAAAGCAATGTTTATACAGATTAAACAACAATCACACAGAGAATACTGATATAAGAGAGAGGCAGTGAGTGAGAGAGCAGGAGTTGAAGGAAAAGATTTATAAAATAATCCAAAATATATCCTTTAATATTTAGTTCATCTCAGAATTACAAAAACAATGAGGTATATAATATTTCCTTTAATAATGTATTGTATAACTGAAAAACAGTTAGACTAATTTATTTCTTTATCTTATTACAGTCTTTAAAAGCTGCTGATACTTCACACAAATCTACAGGACAAAACGAGCGAGGTCTGTGCATGACATACCCCGAATTTATTTTTGCTGTATTTTTCTTCTAAATGAGCTCAAAGTCCTTCTCCCTTTGTCTGTATGCACACATTTTCTCACATACTACTACTACTGTAAACCATGGTAGATTTTTATGCTGATTTTCTTGGCATTTTTTGTGTTGTTTTATTTGTTTTTCTTCTAAATCTTTGTCAAATGCGTGCAATTTGGAAACAGATAGAGATAGTTCTAGGCAAGGGTGATCTGGCAGTTTTCTCATGCCATTCCCCAGACCCATGAGGAGCACCAGCAGCAGTTGTCTCCTGTTAAACACTGTCACATTCCGCAACACTTCATCCCTCTGCCCGGCTGATTCCCCGCTCTGTAAAACGGTTCATTAATCCACCAGTAACAACCCAACATCTTGAAATAAGCAATGTGCTCTGGAGACTACAAATCTCCCCCAGAAGCATCCCTGGAAGTGTTTCTGTATCTTGGTGCAATGTGCCAGAGGCCACACTGCAAACTGATGTGTTTCCTCCCTTTTTACACATAAATCTTGTGGGAATAGACAAACCATCCTGATTCAGCCCTTCCTCAGGCAGTAATCTCTTGAATACTGCAACCTTATGTACAGATTTCAGGAAATTTGAACAGTGAAGAGCATAAGGATGAAAAAAGCAATAGCGTCATGTCACCTAGACCTTTTCCTGTATTTTAAATGCATCTCCTCCCTGAAGCCCAATATGTGACAGCCTGCTTCCTCTCAAAAATGGCAGGCACTGTAGAGAACTGACAGCACTGAAGTAAAAAGGACAATTATTATAAATACATATAATTTCTTTCAGAGATGACAAGCCTGTGAACACAGGTAGAAGGTCCAATTTGCATGACAGCCCAGCAGTTCAGCAAAGAGAATACACTTAGTTGGGACAGTGCTAGAGAATAAATGATGTATTCAGATGAAAGAAAAATCAGTATTAATATGTCCTAGGAAAAAAGAACTGAAAAAGGGGAAAAAAAAGGGTGGAAAAATATTTAATCTGTAATAGCCATTAATTATACTTCAAATTGTTCATGATTCAGCAAAGCTAAAACTTATTGGAATATCTCACAGCAAAAGTTTCATTTCAAGTGCCTCTGTTACAAAGGTGTATTTTCCTCTAGTCCAACCTCCTACTCAAAGCAAGAACAACTGTGAGGTCAGACCAAGCTGCTCAGGGCTTTAATCCAACCTGGTCTTGAAGACCTTGAAAAGTGGATTAGAACAAGATTTTAATAACAATGAAATTGCAACTTGCATTTAGAAAGAAACTCCCTATGCTTCAAAAAGGAAAAATCAAGATGGTCACCCTAATCTAGCAGTGACTGCAACTCAGTTTCAGTTTGATTCAAAATCAGCACTGTCTGATTTTTAGAGGCATTGCACACTACCGCTTTTATCTGTTCTGTTTAGTGTATTATTATTCCAGTCTTTTGTGTCATTTTCTCAGCAATTGCCTCCACTCTTTAATGTCACAACTATTGTAAACACTTAGAAACCAACAGGATTCAGTTACCACTGAGGTTTTGAATGCATCTATTGCCACTATTTCCTATATGCTTCAATTGGCACCAATTTATCATGAAAATATTCCCTGTTCCTATACAGTAGGATTTATGTCTCTTTTTTTGATCATTTTCTCTCTTAGTCTTCAAGATTTCCATCTGTGCCAGAGACCGTTCTATGCAATTAAATAATTTATTTCCACTTTCAACAGTGTTAATAGATACTTTGTTAACAATCCTGATTGTTCTTTATTAGAGTGAAGCTATCATCTCATCAAGAGCTAATAATGTCTCTACACCTTTACTGTTAGTTCAGAAATATACTCCCAGAATCAAAAAATTAAAAATTAATTCAGAATCTTTTACTACCAAATGGGTTTGTTTATTTGTAACTGATTAAATACCTCATCTCAACCTTCAAACTTTGTCACTTCCTTTGTGCTTCACTATTTTTTCCAGAGTTCAAGTCAGATTTGTACTTCAGCAACCAAGTGGAAGTAATTGTTTTGATAGCTGAAAAGACCAAGAACAAGACCCCTGAGAGACTTTTTTTCAAGGTATCAAAGGTAAATGGTTAATGAAAATGGCATAGAAAGTATTTCTTACTTGGCATTAATACAACTCTAACCTATTTTAACAAAATAAGGATAAATAAGGATACCATACTTTTTTTTTTTTCCCTCCTCCTGGTCAGACTTCTTGTTGGGGAAATGGCAATAGAAGTTTTACTGGTTCCATGCTTTTTAGCCCTTCTAGCAAATACTGATATAAGTGCGTCAAAATTATTCAGGAAACACGGATCACATTTTTAACTAAGCTGCTTCATTATAATCATACTTTAAATGTATTTTACTTGGCAGACACTTCTGAAGACATGGATGGGTTTTAAGCAATTTTAAGTTCTTGCACAGAGCAAACTTTCAGCTTACACAGCAGTTCCCTCCAGCTACTCTTACTGGAAGGCATTTACACAACCTGCTGGGACTCAGTTTGACATCATTCCTTCCATCTGGACATTCAAACCAGCAGTCTGGATACAATCTTTCCTGCCTTTTCTCTACTCTATACACTTGACAGTCATTGAAATTTCTGGAAAATTAAATGCCTATGAATCAGAACTCTATGAATGCTATAGAATCTCTTCTAAAAGTGTATTCTTTTGTTTCACAGCTGAAGGAACACTAAACCAGTGTTTCCAAAAGCTGTAGTCATTTTTGCACAGATAAAAAAATGCATTTGGTTCCGTTTTTGACATGTGGAATTGGATTATTATTCTCACATCTGTACATATTTGAAAACAAATCAAAATTACCCAAGTCAATGTGCTCTGTTAGAAAGAAGTCTAAAGACATATTCCTGCTTAAAACCTGTCAATTCTTACAGTAAAATCTCTCATAAATTTGATAAAGATATGGAAACCAACTAATCCATGGATCAGAAACCAACACTACATTTGCAGGAGAAAGTACCATCAAACATTCCTTAAAACTTAGACAAAACATGCTTTCATTCATAAAATGACTCCCAAAAGAATTTCAATCCCTGTTTATGACAGAGCTATTACTTCCCTTTCCGTCCAATGGTCAGTAGATATCAAAAATATTTTGCAGTCCTGCTACTGAAATTTTGGAGAGAAATGAAAAACAAATCAAACATACACATAAACCTACAAAAAGAATCAAAAAGCTCTGTAACAACTCCAGTGAGATTGTCCTGAAAACAATGACTCATCTCCTGGCAGCTTCATTAGTCTTGATGAGTTTGTAACACTGGATTTCTGAGTTCATTTTCTACATTCACAATAAAGTTTTTGTTAAATATTTCAGTCATAAGAGGTCCAAAAAGACATTAGTTGAAGTGCTTTGCTTTTCCTCTCAAATTATTAGACCATAGTAAATAACTGCAAACCACAGCAATAAGTGCAGCGCTTTAGCAGATGCTAGACAAGCAAAACCTCCAGTATCTCGTTTATTTCTAGCCATGACCTCATGTGCTGGATATAGTATTTCTGCTTGAGCACATTCCATATTAGCTGCGAAGCAGCACACATTGATTTGATATCTACCAGCTAGTAGTTCATCAATACATGCATGAAATGCACTTATATACCAGTTCACTGGTTTGATTGATGACACATCTATTCTTTTAAAGCAGCAACATAGTTTCTGTCTTAAGAGTCACAAAAGTGCTTTACAACATACTCTTATGTTGCTACACACTAGTTGAAATTTAGGATTTTCTGAAAGAAGCTCTTCTTTGAGATGCATTCTCCATCATGTCCAAATGAAGTAGAATCTCTAAAAATTTTTCCCATTAAGAATGATTTTGTTTAATTTTAAGAAGTGAATTCCTAAGTAACGCATTTGTCAGAAAGAGTGTTTCACCAATGTCAGTGATCTCTCTTCCTCATTTTCCTCCCTTCCATTAAGTAAGCGAGAAGGAAAGCAAGCACAAAATCTCAGAATTACATATGATTTTTTTTTAACCTACTGGGCTTTGCTTATCAATGATCTATTCTTGAATTCTGATAATGATCTTTCCCAGAAAGTCACAGGAAAAATGAGGAAGCATTCAGATCTGTATTTATAAGCAACAGAATAGAACAACAGAACCAGAATTTGATACCAGCATCATGGAAAAGAAGCCCTTTTTTGTTTTTATAAACAGGGTTTGAGGTTTATAAATGTTACTGCTTCCAGCTAATCCATAATCAACCACTTGGAAGCTTGAAACCTTCTTTGCTATGAAGTAATTAGAAAATAAAGGAAATACAGCTCAGAATAATAACTAAAAAAATAATTAAATTTGTAAGCAGCACCCAATATGCCCTGTTCTTGAGGAGCGAGTAGCTGTACTGTTATTTTGAGATAAAAGTTCCACACCTAAGGGTATTTAAGTTGAAAGTATAAATTTATCAGAAATTTGTTCAGCAAATAAGACTGGTATATGGCGATTCAACCCACAGTTCTCTCTCAACAACAAGAGTTTGTTGTGCTTATCCTGAGATAATTGTTATATCTCAGTTCATTATAGTAAGTAATATATAGAGTAGATTAGGTAAAGATTGTAGATTATTAAAAAAAAGGAACCATGCTAGTGAAAAGTACTGATGTACTTTTCTAGTCTTGTAACAATATTCTTTCTTCCCAAATGTCTAAAAATCAATTTAAGTACAAAGAGAGGATATATAGATGTGAATTAAATCAACACAATGACTAAAACTTGTTAGCATGGATCAAACTTTTTTTTGTTTTGACTTAAAGTAGAAAAAACATTATGAGAATATACCATGTTTTCAAACACCAATTTGAATAATAAACATGCAAATGATTTTGAAAATACTATTTAACAAATCTTCATGTTTTAAACAGGTATTTATATTTTCTCACGGCTCTATTATCCCAGTACCTAAGCCAATCCTAAAGTTAAACAAAAATCTTCAAACAAAAAAAGTAACTATTCATTCCAAAACAGCAATTCAGAAACAGCACTTACATACTACTCCTGAAAACGTCTTTATTGACTCTACTCAAAGTGGTTAATTTATTGTCCCCATTTGCCTAGAACTTGACGTTCTGATTTATGTTAAGGCAAATTGTTTACTGTTTTCTTTTTGCTATGTTACTTGATGCAACACTTCTTTCACTACCTGCACTAAATGCCTCCTGAACAGTACAGAATGTTACAGATGTTTGGAGTATGTTGTATTAGCTCTGATTTCACTAATCAAAACACTGCCCAGACACGCATACTTGAATTCTAGCTCATGGGTTATCTAGAAAACTGCTGCACAATTAGGTGTATTTTTTGTTTGTTTGGTGTGGATTTTTTTTGCTTAGTTTTTTCAGTGTTCATAAAGAGGGAAGAACAGGGAATATTAGCAAGTACATATGATCTTGCAAGGTCCTTCCCATCCTGGGCTTCTCCATGAATGTTTTGAGACAAGCACACCCTAAATTAATTGAATCATTTCTCGTATTAGACAACTCACTATTAATGTCACCAAATATGACAATTAAGTACTCCTCTTAAATTATGTCTTCATCTCTGCAGTGTTCAAAAAGTCAAGCTAGACTTCCACTGGCCTACAGCATAACATGATTATCTACAGAAGTTTACAATTAACGAATTAAACTTACAATACATGTGCTCTCACACACAATTATTTAGGAACTCACTGAAACATGAATTTAGTATCTGCTTGTTTGAGCTATTCAGCAAGGAATATTTACAACTGGAGATGCTCTCCGAGCCTGGGAGAATTAAAGACTCTTCAGATTAAATAGAAAAAAAAATCTGAAATTAATTACAGCAAAGATTGCATAAACTGACAGCATGTACAGTCAATCTTCATGAAAGCACCTTTCTTGAGGAAAATATTAAGTGCTTAAAACGAAGCATGTAATTTGGAGTTTTACAAAAGAGCACTTTATCAAATCAGTACTGTGAATGGTCTTACAAAAAACAAACCAAAACACCCTTCCCAAAACCCCAAACCAAACAAGACAAAACCAAGTAAATTCCAGGCAAAACCAGATGTCTCTTTCAGTTTCATGCAGGATCAGAGATTTTAGGCACAAAGCTTCATACATATCCGTTATTCCTGCACCCTTTACTTCAGTAAAGGGCTTTGGAAAAAATAAAACCCCAAACAAAACTGTTATGGATTTCTGATGTAGACAGTGACAATACTGAGCTTCTCAGAACTGGAGATACATGTGAGCCACTTAAAAATTGATTCTTTATTAGATTCTATTTGATTCTTAGATTTTATCTAAATTTTTAGAATTTACTTACCTCTAGATCTAGGTGCAAGAAAAGCCTTTTCTTGATTCCATTTCTAGTAACTTTATTTCACTTGTTTTTTATTTACGTGGCTATCATGCTTTGTAAAAAAGGTATCCATTAATCAGTTAAATAAACAGTAAATCTCTTTTTTATTCTAGTCTAAGTTTATTCTAAATCCTCGAGTGAGTGTGATTCCTTTAATAAGAGTCAAAGCTACACAGTGGAATTAAAAAAAAAAAAACAAAAAAACTACACGGCCCTGACCTTCTCTATACATTTTTCTTAGCAAGAAAAAAATTATCTTTGCACTCTGCAATATAAAGATGTGTAATTGTAAATAACTCTTTGGTTTATTAAACAAAAATATGCCCATCCGTATCACAGACCTCAACTTTTATAATCACATCACATTGATTTAATTAAAATTTAACCTCCTTTTTGACCCAGATGAAGTTACAATAAAACAGACAGATGTACTAAATTACTAAGTATGATTCTTAAGGACATCATGACACTTTAGTGCCACAACATATAGGTTTTCATTACTTTAGAACATGACAGTACAACAACTGCAGTGAGTGAGCTCGGAGAAACTGGTATTTATATGTTATTTTTTAATTCCTATGTTCAAGAACAGTGCAATCTCACTGTTATCCTGGTTAATAGGGAAACCTCAGTCTATTCAATATTTTATGCTTATTTGTAACACAATAGCCGTTTTTAACATTCATTGTAGTTCAGTATAATTAACCATTCTGCTTAGAATTGAACAGACAACAAAAATGAAGGGATAAAAGAGGATTGAGATTCGAACCACTGGATAATTTACACAATATTCATACATATTATCTACTATTAACCCTAAAAATCACATTCTAAAAACTGAATGTTGAAATCTAATATTCCTGGCCGTCAGCCAAGCATAGAAAACAAACAGACTAATGCTAAAGAAAACAAATTTTTATTCATTTACCTTCTGCGGGAAATGAACTGTGTAGTGAAATTTTTAGAAGATGAAAATTGAAGTTGCATGTGTAATAAAGCTGAAAATTAAGGAGAAACAGATGGAAGACTAAGAGTTCTTTTTGTAAGTGATAAGAGGATGATTCATAAGTATTTGACATTAGTTAAAATTACTTATGGAACAAATGTTTATGGAAAAATGTTCTGGTTAGGACAATGTGCCATCACACAGTGAATTATTCCAATTGCGATCCCTAATCAAAAAGAGAAAAGGAAATAAACTAAGAACGAAGAAAAAAGTCAAAACTTGTTCATTTCTCCTGAACTTCAGTGGCTTGTGTCCTGAAGTTCTACCTCAAGAATTGAGGGCACTATCAGAAGCAAGCATTGTAGATCGCAGTAATTCTATTAATTTGCCATTTTAAGATCACTTTATACTGTTACTAAATAGTATTTAACTTCCTAAGGTTAGCTCAACAGAATGCAGGAAAAGATAGCTGGCATGTAAGTGCATGAGACTTGCAGTGAAGTTACGACTCTTTGTTTCAACAATCCCAAGAAAACACTATTTTTAAGTCTCCATCTACCACTTCTAAACAAAAATTGACAGCAGAGCCAATGATGTTATCTGCACCTACATGGCTGCATATGACATGGTTGCATATGACTTGAAATACATTAAGTGAACAATTTCACATAGAGCTAAATACTTAAAATATCAGGAATAATTAAAAATACAAGATTAATTTATTTTCATTGTTTTCCTCATATCGTGAAGAATGCAGCTACCTTACAGATGATGGTTTTGTTCAGAGTAAATAGGCCAGCACTTTGAATATCCAGTCAAGAGTTCTCTCTGACATTAACAGATTATTTCCAGGCAGTGCAGCACCATCCTTGCTGTAGGAGTTGGTAGTGCAGAGCAAGGCACAAGCGAGTTGTTGTAGTCTTCAGCAGCAGAGTAGGTGCCTGCCAATTCTAGTGTCAGCAGTAATCATGCTGTAACTCAGATCCAAATCTGTAGGTAAAATCCGAATTATATCTGGAGCCAATAATGCAGTAAAGCATATCTTAATTAACCTATGAATCTTTTCCTTTAAAATATACAGCTGAGTGCTGCTGTCTCTTCATAGGACATCCTCTTCAGGTCACTTTCTCAATCACTCACAGATTGCTAGCAATAAGTATGTATAAAATAAATAAATCATGTCACATGTGGAAGGGTTCATTGAGAATTTCAATAAAATAGTCCCTAACATCTATTAACTCATTAACTCTTAATAAAATATTTTAAAATATCTACATCTTGGTCTTCCTCTTCTATTACTGATAATACAGTAAGACAAATTCTTCAGTGTTGTTTGAATACAGAACATAAATCACAAAATGAAAATTTCTGTCACTACTTTACTTCAGCGAGCCACTCAAGTTTTGCTTTGGTTTAAAACCTAGAAGGGAGTCTCACATGAATAATTATTACTTTTTTTGACATGGTCATCAGAAATTCTGCAATGCTAGTTTGCCCACAGATTTTTCAGATCTCTTATAGAAGTGCACAATCCCAGGTTGCAAGATTCTGCACCCAAACAGGCAGAAGGTCTGTTTGAGCAGGGGAGCTTTGGCTCTGGTCATGTTCCCCGTTACAGTACAGTTCGTACAATGCAGCAGTTACAGCAGGTAGGGTCACCTGCCAGCTGTTTCCAATTTTTCTCCATTTTTGCTCTGCCAACATGTTGCATACAGTCACCTCATCAATATAGAGACTCTGAGAGGTTAAGTTACTCTAATAGTAATGACACTAAGGAGAAAAAAAAGTCTGTCCTCTTTTCTGTGGTGGTCTGGGTTAGTCTACAATAACTCTTCAGTGAATTTTGTTTAATGCAGGTCTTTGGTATCAGAGAGAACAGCAACAGCAGGACCTACACACCAAAATGCACCACAGTTATATAACAGGTAGAATCAAGCTACCAGGAAGTTTAAAAAAATGCAATATTAAATGTGCAACTTGTGATATAGAAAGTCTTTTCAATTGTGTAAAAGAAATATATAGATACACATGCTTAACAGAAAATTAAT
Organism: Petroica traversi; assembly: GCA_025920805.1. Lineage (NCBI taxonomy): Eukaryota > Metazoa > Chordata > Aves > Passeriformes > Petroicidae > Petroica > Petroica traversi. The sequence goes on along the minus strand of JAHLSL010000079.1, from coordinate 4,288,329 downwards.
TGTCTGTAAAAGTATCCAAATTTTATTAATTATTGCAAAACAGCATTTTCTTTCTTCTGTTATAGATCAAGAGTAACATTATTATGCATTGAAAATACCTGAGTGAAGAACAGGTATGTCAAAAGCTAAACTTTTCTTGAGACAAAGCAAGAACTTTTTCTGAAATGGATACTTTTCAATATGTAGGGAAATTGACCATGAGACAGTTTTGTGTTTTTTTTTTTGCTTAGAGGGGTTCAAGGATATTAAGCAATTTCTCCACACATACCGATGCTTTGATATTTCTGTGTATTTATTTTAATTACTTGTTAAAATTTTTATTTTTATTTGTTCTTGCAGTGATCCATTTGCCCACATAATCTCTTGATGTTTTTTCCCTATTCCCATAAAATGGGATTTCAATGACTACATCTTATTCTAACTGAATAGATTATGAAACCTAGATCACAATATTCCACATTACATATGCAAAATCAGCATGAGAAAACTGAAGAAATTTTCCAGACTAGAATACAAAATCTGGAGCCCAGCAACAATCCAAAGCATCCTAAACACCAAGTTTCAAATTGTCAGTTAAAACACCTAAAATCCTACCCTGTTATATGTCTGATAAAGAACACCCAAACATCACACCTAAAAGCAAGAGGTTCCATTGTTGCACATGAACAGCGAGCTTAAACATGGATACAACAAAGTTTTAAGAAATCACTTTCGTACCTCCAATTGATAGACTGCTTCCAGTCTTTTGCTGGTGGATTTTACTGTATGCATGGCAGACTTACTACCTCATGTTCAGCATGGCTATTCTTTAAAGATACAATTTTGTTATGCCAAGCAAAGTTATCTGCTAACTAACTAGTGACAGACATTAATGATATTAGTTCCACAAAAATAAACCACATACTTGCACATTCAAGGAAGAAAAATTGCAACAATGCAAGTACAGGAATAGATGAGAACAAATTGTGGGGTTTGAGAATATAGGTCATCCTACAGAAATCTCCAGGTACTAATACAATTTCAGCCACAGAACAAGCTGAGAAGTTTATTCTCTCTCTTTTTTTTTTTTAATTTCTAAATCTAATAAATGATTTAGCACCAATCACTTCAAGTTTGGTGAAAAGAGAGAAATAAATAGGCAAGAAAATGACTGCAGAAAGTAGAAGGCTGTCATCATAACACATGGCACAATTCAAGACCTGATGCAGTGAGGAATGACATCTCAGCCAAAAGCCTGGCTGTTACCAAAGCTGAAGTTGAAACAAAAACCATAACAAAAAAGGACCAACAGTACCAATAACCACATATCATAATGCAGAATTCAAAAAAGTAGAAGCTTAGTTGGCTTTCTAATTTAAGCTTTAAGATCCCACACATACCCCTCTAAAAGCATCATAAAAAAATTTTCTTTCTTCATTAGTTCATACCTTAAGAAAGTCTTAATTATTTCCTCAATGAAACACCAAGAACTGTCCCTGTTCACAAACATATCACAATGAAAAAAGCAGATCAACAGAAATTAGCTGCATGATCTACCATAAACATTTTGTGTTCTGTATAGAAGGAAACATACCTGCAAAATTTCTTTCTGCAATACGTGTTAATGAAATAGTGTATTGTTAGAGGATAATGGTCTCCTGCTGCTATTAAATGCAAAGGCACAGTTAAGCCCATTTGCAAGGCAAGGGACATTAATCCAATGATAATATTCTAGTACAAATGACATTCTGCTATACTGAATGGGTATGTTGATTCAATCATTTGATTTGATACCTGCTACTGTGACAGAGCAGCAGTTGCTCAGAAGTGTTACTCTGAAATTGCAGTATTTGAACTGACCCCCTACAGAACCTGCAGCATTCCCAACATTTTATCCAAGCACATAAACATCAACCAAGTCTTAAATAACATTAGATTTATATATTTAAGGCCATTTGGCTCATAGAGAAACAAAGACTGCCCTACCTTATAGTACAGCTTGGCAGAATGACTAGAAACAAAACGGAGAAATATTTAACCCTACAAGAGAGATACACTCTCCTACTGGGGTTTGCAACCACTTGCTAGCACATAAAAACTTAGATGTGTTTTATACCAGCAGCATAAAGGGTTTGCATCCTTTCAGACTTTCAAAAGGTATTCTGGATGCCAAAAAGAAGGCATGGAGGGCATGTGGGCATCATAATTCCAAGATTTGAGATATCTAAACAGAGGAGATTGCTCCTGCCTTCAAGTTGTCATTTTTTCCTCACTCCTGCACAGCAGGGGCCTCAAAGCACTCATAACTCAAATTTGTTCAGTCTCAGAAGCATGACTCTATCTCTACTTTTAAATGTTTATTTTAAGAATTTCTATGCTGAGATGAACAAGCAACTCCTTGAAAATGTCCTGCAACCCTTCTTCAGCTAAGGGCAAAGCAATGATTGGAGCAAGCCATCACATGTCCAGGAACTGCCTGTACCTTTAGAAATATTTTCCACTTTCTTTAGGTGGATGGAGATTTTGTGATGGCCTGTGGGGAAGCCCAGTGCAAAAGAAGAGAGAACTGTGATTCTCAGGAGGGCTTGTTGGTGATTGCCTTAGTGCCCGCCCACAGATCTTACTAAGACTATACAACAGCAGTAGGTAGAAAGAGCAACTTGCAAGCGGCGTCAGCTCATTAAGAGCCATCCAGAAACACAAAGAGTATGGGCAAACGGAGAGCAACAGCTGCATAGTGCTGTTGAAGAAAGAAGTTGTTATTCCATATTTAAAGACAGCTCAAAAGACTCTCCATATGAAAATGGAAACCCATCAGGGATTCCAGAGGCACACAGGCCAAGATCTCAGTGCCAGCGGAGTTACCTTGACTCTCCTTGTACAAATGACTGCTAGTGAAGAGGACCTGCCCAGCGCTGCTGCTGGCTCCTGGCACACAAATGAGAGGTCAGCAGCATCTCTTCTGACACACACAGTGGCTTGTGGGCTGGCAGGGAAGCTGGGGCCAAGAGATTTAGCAGTGTCACACAATTAGGAAATGTGAGCTGAATAACCTGAGCCTTTCTGTGCTCCAGTTCAAAGCCCAGTATTTAAGTTCTGAATAAGCACCTCAAGATTTCAGAACGAACTGCCAACTGGCTGCTTTTCTTCCTGGATTCCTAACACAAACTTGACAGAGTGTATAAGCACCGCAGTGCAATGCAACTCAACCATGATTGTTGGTGTAAAAATGTAACTGAAAAACAATTTACTAATTAAACCAAGGATTCCCCTGTGGTCCAGCTGAATAGGGAAAAAATTAAACTTAACTATAACTCAGACACCAGGCACTTGAGAACAAAGGCACAAAAGCTCTGTTTCACATTTTAATGAATAAAAATATCTTTAAATTTGAACCCTAAATCACATGCATATTCATAGCAAAACATACAGACAGTGATGGGAAGGAAAAACAAGACTCTTCTAATGATAATCATGTTAATTTCAGCAACTGATAAAAGAGTTCTACATTATAAACTTAATGGAAGTGTCGATTTTTATAAGCTTGCTACTGTATAGCATAAATTCTCTCTATTAGGAACTTCAAGCTCCATTACATTGTACAGAACTCCATTTATTACTTTTTTTTCATTTCAGTTTATATTTGAATTATGAGTAATTTCTCAGGAAGCTCACACAGTAAGTGGAGACACTGAATTTGTCACAACTAAAATAATTCATATTAATCAGTAATTCAGAGGCAACTTATGTCATCAGCACCCATCCAGTTCAGACCAAGAAGTTGTACTGTGAAAGCAGTGTGACATAAAATCTTAAAATGGTCCTATCAAAGAGCTCCAAAGCATACAGCCTTGATAATTTTTTTTTCTTTCATTTTTAATCTGGAAGAGCTGATTAGGCTCAGGACATTTTTACCCTCTTCTCTTTTTATGCAGACTTCATTTATCATCTAATGTTCATCTGGTGATTTGGGCATTAAACCTCAGTTACATTCCTCTGCCTTCTACAAGCTTCTTTGTGATCAGGAAGAAACCAGTTAAGACATTCTGTAAGTTCACTCTATTTCCCTGCTGGGGGAAAGGTCTTAAGTACATAATACCTGGACATGCCAAAATTTGCTAGAATTTGACTAGAAATCTATCAATACCTAAATTTATCTCAGCAGACACCAAGTTACCACTAATGTTCTGGAGGTAAACTAAAATTGCATGTGCTGCATGTTTGAGGTTTTGCTTGTCTCAATAAGGATGGTGATTTCCTTCTTTATACTCCTTGTGGAATAAGGTAATGTGGCAGCTAAAGTAAACAACACAAGACAGACTTAAAAATTGATCCCACAGTTCATTCTGTGTTCTTAAAGGGCTTTTCATTAATAGCACCCTAAGTGTAAAAGCATAAATTACCTTATGTAAGGTAAAGTTAATTATCTCACATTAAAGCCCCAGTGACCAATCTATAAAACAGCTGGTAGCATCTCTTTTCAATTGCAAAATCATTGTCTTTTTTTGTTTCCAGAACATTACATCCAATTTTTCTTGGTAATTTTTGCCTCATAAAAAGCTGATCTGACTGCCTTCAGGTAAATACTGCATTACTAATGTCAGAGCTAAATAGATTCTAGTATGTGCAAAAAGCACCTCCTGTGGTTCTTACAAAACCGTTTCAGATGGTTTGAGCCTCATCTATCCATGAAATACACTCTTTCAGGTCTGTCTCTTTTTTAAAAAAAAAAAAATACTGTGCATTTAACACCAAAACAGACAGAAGTCTTTTTTAATATTAAATACATGAATACTGAGAGCCAAAGATAATTCTTTTGTTCAAAGACATATATTAATGTTACTGCTCAATGACTACAATTAAGGCAAAGCTTACCAAAATTATTTTCCCTCTCATATTTCTATGGATAAGAAGAGAGCTTTGATGAGAACAGAACTTGCTGATTTTTGTAAAAATGCAATGTAACACCTTTCTTTAATTTTTCAGTCTCATGTATTTCAAAAAGTCTAAAGGACTTATGAAAAGAACAACTTACAACCTGCCATTGCTGTAGAAATGTGTAAGTGATAATACTGGTATACTAAAGAAAGAAGTCCCGTAATATGTAGCAGTCACAAAAGGGTGCAGAGGCAAGGACAAGTTTTAATTTCAAAACATGGTGGTATGTTATAATGAGGTGCTGTGAAAAACTCCAAGTGTGTAAATTTGAGGATTACCACATATCAAAGTGGAAAAAATGTCAGAAAAGGGCATCTCAAAAGAAATCTGTGACCACAGTTATGTAGTCATAAATAAGCTCCTTTAGTCTTAAACTCAATCCCAAAGAACTTATCTGTGTAAAACAGAGCAGGATAATGGACGAAAAAAGACCCTTAACACAGCTGTTGCAGTATCACCAACTCAAATGCCTTCCCTCTGCTTAAATTGCTCTTAAACCACAGATACTTCCCTCTTTTCTTCAGACCGTTTTGGATCATTCCCCCACAATACAGATGTGTTTTTCAGAGTGCATGAAACTGTTCAGATTCTTCCTGCTTCAAATTGGGTCTGAAATTCATGTACTGCATATACCTGATAATTTGGCCACTGATAATCTACAGAAGTGAATAGGGAAATGTTCTGTAGTATCCCTAGTAATTAATAAAATGGCATTTATTTTTGTAATATGCTTAAGAGCTGTCTTTGAAAGAAAATTATTTCTTGAGCAACGCAAAATCAAATTCTGAAACAAGTATTTACAGAAAAACAGTGATTGAAAAATCTTTTACCTGTAAAGAAATAGTCTTTCAGTTAATGTGTCCTTTTAACAGAAGCCTTGCAGGGCAATGCAAATCTCTGAACAACATGTTTTTGTTCTTCCCAAAAGCAGATGCTCATAGAATTCTGCCTTGAAGTCAAACAACTCTCCAATCACCTATTTTTTACCCGAGTTAACGTAACTTCAAATGTTCTCAGAAGTAAGTTAACTGAAAAACAAACAAAAAATCCCAAAGCCAGGACCAAACCTCAAGCTCCTTAAAAACAGCACTCAAGTAGCTCTTGAGGTCCAGATTTCTCTAACTTGACCAATTCATGTGCTGCTGATGAGTGCTGTTTTGGCTCAACAGGATATTTGTCTTTCTGAATCTCATGCCCTATAAGCAAGACCTCCCAAAAGCCACTTCACAGCATTTATTACATAAATTACTCTGCTTTAAAAACGAATTTTAATAAAACTCTGAAAGGAATCGATTTTCCCAACTCTAATTATTTCTGCCATAGAACATTCTGATGCAGGTAAGTGATGCAGGTAAGATTATGAGTTTCTCATCTTGTTCAATGACTAAGGAAGGGAAGATGATGCAGAAAGGAGGGAAACAAAGGCCAGCATCTTTATTGCTACTATGAGATGAAAAATTCACTTACTTTTAGCTGAAACTTTGGATTTGTAACTACTGCTAAGCAATGCTTCTTAATACTTTCTGAAAGCATGGAAGAAGCATGAAATATTACAATGAAAAGAAGGTAAATAGTTGCAAAAAATGTATCCCTTTCTCAGCAAATGTGGACAGCCAAACTAACCAGCTTTGGGCTAGGCAAACACAGAATTACTTCAACACATTCAAAAAGTGAAAACTGTGAAATATAAACTATTATAGTATTTAAGAAAGTGAAAACAAATGGTAGCTAAGCTTGAATCAATCTCCTGTCATAGATTTCTCTTGAGTAACATCATTAAACTGCCAATCTTTTTAAACACAAATTTCACATAGTTGTGTTCTTCTACTGCAGGAACTCTGAAAAATTACTATTTTCTTCCTCCATAGTAATTTTTCACCCCTTAACCAAAAGGCTCCATTAAATATCTTCTTTGTTCTTGTTCAAGCTGTCTTTTTATTTGTTTCACATCTCCTGAAGTGCCTCCCTATACAGGTCCACCCATTTCTATGTAGCCACAGGGAATCTTACAGCAAGGTGTCTTGCATTCCTTACCTCCTACCTTCTAGTAATGTAATGCCTCTTTGCATCCCTGCTGCTTTTACTAATGACTGTCTAGAAATGTTACAGCGTCTACTTAAGCATCTCAGTATTACAGGTTAAATTTTAATATATAATAATAGCTCTGAAAAGAAATCTGCCTGTAATAAACCACTTTATGCATACAATTATAGAGTCATGCCTTTTCCCAAAGTTCACTTGCCTCAGATTCTTAGTGTGACAGCAGTAACTGCACAAATGTTATTGTGCAAATGTTTTTGACTGTGGATAGCATTCTAAAACTCTCACAGCAAATTAAAGCCCCAGTAGGCTTGGAGTGGGCCAAACATATAACAAAAGAAGGATCTATGCCTCAAAATCTCAGTTGCATATCATATTGTTCAACTGTTAAAAATTTCCAGAGCTGCATCTTCGCAGACTTAGAGCTCATAAACCAGAAATGCTGAGTTTTTCAATTATACACAGCTTTTTCCACCAAACAGAGTCATCAGTTTTGTCTCACTCACCGTAGGCTGCCTGCTTGGCCTCCTCATGTTGTGGTCCTCAGTTAAGGAGGACCTTCTAAAACAGACTCCCTCATTCAAATCACTCTCTAAACCAATCTCTTAGGCGACATTTTTCACTTTTCAGCATTGGCCAGATGACTTCTTTCTTATCATAGTGCTCCTGAATTAAAATTCAAATTCACCAGCAGGAATACGTGCAATTATTTCAACAACAGAATGCACAGAAGTGATTGTTTCCCTCAGTAGAAAGTAGAGGTGTTTTATATTTTAAAAATCAACACTTTATCTTTTGTCTAAACATGCATTTTATGCAACAAGGTTCAAAATATGGCAGGTAGATGAGAATAACACTTCAAAAGGAGAAACACTCAAACTCTGTGTGGTTCTGAGATAGATACCTGTGTCTATATTCATGTGCTTAGTTCTAAGAATGTTGCAAATTTGAAAAGATACGCGCTCACGAAATCGAGTTCTCATTTCCCATCAGAAAATCCTCAATGATCTCCCTACTCAAAGGTATGAGAAGTCATGAGTAAGAAATGGGAAATATTCCAGAAAGCGAATTCCCTCCAAACAGGAGGCAGCAGCTGTCAGGTCACAAGCCCACACAGAAGGGTGTGGAGCAAAGGCAGGTGACCTTCAGAAGGAGGGTATGTCAGAAGCTTAAAGAAAAATCCAACTCTCTTTTTTAAAAATGTTAGCTAAGGGTTAGCAAGAAGAAATGGAGGACCTGAACCTTGTTTAAGAGTACTTAATTCCTCCTATATACCTCCCAATTTATAAACGAAACATGAAACCAGAGAGAAAAAGGTGGAATTTCCCAAAATGGGAACAGCTCCACATTCAACACTGAAAAAAATCCTTATGTCCAAAATGTCCAGATAAAATAAGAGGACAGAAAGGTAACAGTTGATATGGTCAGTAAGATCACTTATTAGTAACAGAGACTGCAGACTGAAAACAGATCTTTCTCCTTACTCTCATCACATCATTAATCATTCATACATTGCTCACAGTAAGAAAATGATTGCACTAATTTGAGTTTGTTAAACTTCATTCATTTTTTTTAGCTCTTGGTTCACTTGACTTCCTGTCATAAAAATTAAAAGCAGAATTAAGAAACAAAGCACTTTTCTTACTAATAAACATCAGCTAAGAAAACCTGAATATTTCATAGTTTTTAGAGTCCAATGTTTTCATTCTTATCTCAGCTGAAAACCTTTCCACTGAGATATTATGCAAATGAAGTGTGGAAATAAAGACTAAATTTTCTACTATGAGGACTATTTATGGAATGGAACTAGTCCACTCTGATGCTGAGGAGAGGATTAAGGCCTGCAGCTGTAGTCTAGAGAAACCATCCATCACTAAGAGCCTCCTGGTTTTATGTGAGTCATTTCAATTATACATTTCTTTTTTCAACTTTAAATCCAAAATCAATTACCAAGATACTGAAGCTTTCTTGAACCATTCTTTTTCATATAATTAAGGTCCTCTGAAATGACAGTGATTTTTAATTGCATCGCAAATAAAAGTTTGGATTGTGTACCCAAAAACAGAGGTGAAGATCTCTAAAATAGCACACGCTTTCAGATAGTAATCTTTCCTCATTACTTTCAATCTCCAATTCAGACCTGAGAGATAAGAAGTAATTCCTGGGAAGTCCAGGAAGCCCAATTTCCATCAGCTTCAGCACATGCCATAAAAAGGCTACACAGTTCTTGGTCCATGAAAAAAACCCACAGGGCTTAAAGAACAGATTGACCCAAAGAAAACTGTTCTCAGTAAAAATGACAATTTAATCATGAGTATAGATCTGGAATTGCATGACAATTCTAAAGTGCCAGAAGATGTTCAGAGTGCAATAATTTTTCTTGAGATGGTTACATATTTTATACTGAGGTCTTCACAATACCCATGTCAAATATTTCCTTTACAAAATCACAGACTATTCTGGATTGGAAGGGACCCACACGGATCACCAAAGTCTAACTCCTGACCCTGCACAGGACATCTCAAGAGATACACTGTGTGTCTGAGAGCCTTGTTCAAACACTCCTTGAGCTCTGTCAGGCTCCCTGGGGAGCCTGTTCAGTGTCCAAGCACCCTCTGAGTGAAGAACCTTTTCCTATTATCCAGGCTATACCTCCCCTGACACAGCTTCAGGCCATCCCCTCGGGTCTGTTCACTGGTCACCTGTGCTTTATCTCATGAGTAAGTTGCAGATTGCTTCAACCTTGTGTGGACTTTTAATGGAAATTGGCTGCAAGTCTGCCATCACATCACTTGTCAGGTCCACATAGCCCTGAACAACGAGCAGGCCATAAGCTGGTTACTAATTTTAACTTGTTCTGTGCAGTCTCTCCTGGTTTCCTTTCTCATTTTCTTTACAAAAAGTAATAAAATGTTTTTCAAGAGTCTTCTTTCTAATAATTTAGGAATGCATAAAGAATGAGCTGCTTTAGATAAGCAGAGCACAGCCCCACTGCTGACATATTTCCTGCATTGCTTTCTACAGTGTACAAGAAATGCTTACAGAAACATACAAATCTATGCCAGGTTTTTTTCATTGCAGTTAACAGAGATAATCAGTTGAGGCAAGAAATATTCAAAGAAACACATTCCCCAGCACAGTGAAAATGTTATGGATTATAAATGTGTTAGACAGGAATAAGGCATACATGTTATAACTTGAAAACAGAATTTGATGCTTACTTCTGAAAATACCTAGTTGTAAATAAAATTCTATATAAAATAAGGTACTCCCCAATGTAAGGACAGCTACAGGGCACAGTTCTAAGTTAAAATTTTTATTTCCAGTTTTCTCACCTATGTTCCTGGACATACTCTTTCTCTATCCTAATGTAATGACTCTAAAGGCTGCTTATAGTGTATGTGTGTATGATTCAAGTGCTCTGAAACTCGAACTGGAATGATTTTAAAAGTGCATTTGTATTTTCTGTTTGGAGGATAAGACTAAGATAAGGGCAATACACTTTCCAATATACTTAAAGAAGAGCAGGTAAGATTCTGCTGCAGGCAACTACATTCATTTTACACATTAATTTCAGTTTTTAAAAGTACATTAACTCCAGACAATCTGCTAAAAATAACATGGCATTGTACAACTGTAGAATATTGACAGCAAAAGACTGATATAGTAGTCAAACTACTTTTGCCTGCCCATTATTACTCGACTGAATTCCCCATTCACATCACCATTTTTCATACAACCTAACATATTTACACATATAATAAAATACTCCCAGACACATAACACGTCTTCAAGGCCACTCTGACTTGCCCTCTACTAGCCTGAGAATAACTCCAGGCTGCACTGAAGAAAAAGTCTACATCACAGGATTTAATCTCATCTCATATTTAGAGTTTTATGAAAATATAAATAAAAGCTCTCCTCTTTGGAGAGAAAGCATGTAGACATCAAAGGCACATAATTCTTTATTACAAGTGTCTCTGAAGGCGTCTTATTCCACTGGGACAAAGTCTGTTGCAATCACACTTTCTGATCAACATTAATAACAAAATCAATAAAATTACCTTGGCCATAAAATAATGACATGTGGAAAGCTGCTGAAGCTTAAAATTATGTTTTCCCAGCAACTTGAAAAATAAATTAAATCACTGAACAACAATAAAAAAGTACGACTTTAAGATAATCCTGCAGAACTAAGGCTCAACCACTGTCTATCCTTCACTTGTACCATTTAAAAGCAATAACTTAACTGTCATTTGCTGACCTAGATACTTGGCTTGCACTCCAGATGTTCTCACATTCCCTTTTGCTGGATTTGCTTTCTTACAGGCAGTATGAATGGGTATTCCATTAAAATTCTCAAAGCCCTGGATAGTAACAGTAATACAGAAGTGCTTTTCCCATTCTTTCATAATTCTCTTATCCTCCCTTTTTTTTTTTTTCTTGAACTGTTTTCATTCAGCAACAGAGGTTTGGAAAGGGTTGAGGAAAAATTTGAAACCAGCTGTTAAAAAAGGGGGCTAACAGTACTTGGGGAAACTGTTTACAAACAATTTGTGTTGGTAGTATTTAGTACATCGTCATCCCTTCTATGAACACAGACTATGGACACTCAGAGCAACCTCTAACCAAAGAGCTACTGTCACTACTTTTTAATTAACAAAACATGCATTACATTTGTGTTTCACTCTGTGCTACAGACAACTAAGAACCAGGACAGAAATTTATTATTAGCCATTTAATGTTAATAGTCCACTCATTTAATTTGCCTTTCAAGCTCAAGGATTGAAAGCAGAAATATGGCTAAAGGAAACTGGGGTTCAGCTCCTACAAGCCAAGGATTTTTGTTTTTTTACAGAACTGAAAGGAACCCTGGAACAGTGTTACGATCCAGTAACACTGGATTGGGCACTAAAATTGCCCTTCACAGATTATTTTATCAGCCCAGAGAATCGCATATTGTATTCCAGCCATAGTTCCTTCTCTAGGCACACAATGACATCTTACTAAAGGAACATTTATGAAGATGCAAGAGGAAAAGGGTTAGCGTGAACAGTATGCAGTTGACGAAAATTAAAATAAACTTTATCTACATGGAAAAGATGGAAGACTGCAGTAGAAGGGTCATAAATGGAAAAGGCAGTATCTGTCTGGAGCCAGTACTCAATGATATTTCAGAGTGGTTACTTCCAAATATACAAATGTTCTACCTCAATTACTACTGTATAGATGTCACTAGTAAGTGATGAATTTTTAAATGCAGTCACTGCAGAAACTATTTCAAATCTTTTAAAATAATCAAGTTAAAGTTTATGGATAAACACACATAAAGCTAAAGGTCTTATATCCTATCTGAAGACTGTTACAGCTGACAAATTGATATCTGAATGAAAACAAGTTTTAATCAAAAAAGGGGCATATGTAGCCAAAATTAATAGCCCCCAGAGAAAGCTGCTAACAACAGATGCCTAAAGAAGGCGGCATTTAATAAGTCATATCACCTCTACTGTAGCATCATGAGGAAAAGTTTCGCATTACTACAAACACTTCAATTACCTCCAGAAAAACACTTGGGTTAAAAAACAAATAAAAACCACCAAAAAAGTAACAACATAAACAAAGAAAAAAACCCCTCAGGACCAAAACGCAAAACAGAACAAAAAACGCCACAACTTTAAAAAACACCAAAAGTAAGAAAACTAAAATTTCCTCCAAATTCTTAACCATGAATCACCTTCTACTATTGCCACACCTTAATTCAGGAGACTATAGGTAAGATGGACCCAAAAATCAGAAAAAACATCACACAGAATAAAGAACTGCACAATAACAACAGCAGTGGAGCACCAGCCAAAGAGATCACCCTGAGGATTTTGTGTGTCGCTGTCAGGCAGATGAATTCCTGGGAGAAATGCTGCCCAGTTTTGGTTTGCAATGTATTGACAGCATAATCTTTCTCAGTAGAAGAAAGGAATACGGAATAGTAATCTACAAAATTTGAGTGACAGTAACTAAAAGAATGCTGCTTTTAAATGACTGCACTCACATTAATACCTTTGCAGGTCTAAACAATGAGAAAAGTTTTATTATGATTTATCATTACAAGCAGAAATACTGATTATTTTATTTTACTTGTGTCTAGACAGGAATAAAGGACTATTTTTATAAAAACAGCGACTTTAGAAAACTGATACTGCTGATATGCTGCAATTAGCTTAGCCAAGTTCCACCTGTTCACTTAATACCTCCTCACCTCTGCTACTCTGGCTCCCATTCAGAGATATCATTACTCTTTTCCTACTAGACAATACTTTAGGCTGAATAAAGGGGAAGTGAAAACTCAGAGGAAGGTGAATAATTACTGCTCTCTCAAAATTAGGTCTTAAAAAATTATTTTGAAAATGCTTCCACAGTTGGGTGCTATAAACAGGAGAGAAACACAATCACTAGTAACACAAAACCTCTTTGCTTTAGCTCATTAATAATTCTGTCTTTACCTAAAAGGCTATTTTCTTATAAAATTATTTTTACTTTTGCCAAGTTTTGCTCACTTGAAAAATAAGTGACTAATATGATATTTTCTCTAGATGTATTTAATGCAGATGACTACAGGAACCACACTGCTGTTGAGTTATATTTAGAAAACATGATGGCAAGTAGCCCAACATAGCCCATTCTTTTCTGCTGGAGAAGACTTTGGGACAGAAGCAATGTGGCAACTGTTCTTACCTTCATGAATAAAGATCTATGTAAATTCCAGCTTTTAATTAGCAAACAATAATTTTAGAAGAAAAAGGAGATGAAGGATAGGAAAATTTTCTAAGGACATTAATAAACCATGTTTTAAGGTTTGCAACGGTGAAATTGAACCTTTGTTGATAATGAAGCCATTTGTGCAAAATCCTGTGTCAGTGGTGGAGAGAGATAAAAGAGGGAACAGCACCATTGTTCCATAGCACTTAAAAATGTACAAGTAGCATTTTGGAAGCCCAGGCACAATGGATGGTGAAATTCTACCATCAGAGAAAAATCTGCTCTCACATATGCTTACAAATACCAGATGGGTAACAGCCATATTGCTGAAAGTCTACTAAACAAGCTAATTCTGTGAAATAGGATTGGTAAGAGTTCAGAAGGATGGAGAAGCCTTTCTGAAACCCACATAATTTTTTTCCAAGATTTTTAAAGTTTTCATCATTCTTTCTTGTAAGTAGACGTAAGGATAAATTGAAAGTAAGCAAAAACTCACTGCCCTCTCACACCTTGGCCAGCTTTAGAAGGTCAACCAGTAATTTAGTACAAGTGATTTAAAATGGGTGCACTTGAAACAAATTACTTGAACATTGGTCTAACTCAAGAGAGAGCTCCACAGTTTAACATATGCTCAAATTTATAAAAAATTAATTTGAGGTCCTCAGACAGGAGGAATTAGAAGCTTATTTCTCTATCACAACATTGCTTTTTATGACAATTCATCTAAGACTCAAGTTCTCTCAACAGAAGGAATACAGCCACACAAGCAGACGGGAGAAATAAAAAAAACCAAACATGCCCTAGTAAAATTCTCTCCATAAAAATACATCATTTCAGCCATTTTACTATTTTAAGTTGTAGACTTACCTGTGTTTTAAGGTTACTGGAAAGTAGAGTGTTGCTTTGGATTTTTTCCTGAATTCATTGTTTTTGTTTATTTCCTTTTATACCCAAGTGAGACAAAACCTGGTCTCTAGAGGAAGGTCTTTCCACAGTGGAAAGTCTGCAAATCTGCACTACACTACTACAACTGTTTCAAGAAAGACTTTTCGCAGCAGTGAGCTTCAGAAGAAAGTTTATCATAAAATACTGCATTTAGTGACAGCCCCACAATGGTTCTCTTGCTTTTTGCAGAAGCTTTTAGACATACTTAGAAATTAATCTTTTGGGGAATCTTTCACATAGCATGGGAAACGCTATTGGTTCCTGCTTGAGACAAAAACTGCAGTTCATCTCCTTCAAGCAAAAGATCTTTGTCATTTTTACAAGGGGGTCATTACCACAGCTTAGTGGCTGCTACTGCAAAATAAAAAGAAACTGCGGCATTTCATAACCCATAGCTCAGAAGCTCTTACTGATACTAGAGGAAGCCCACAATACTATCAAGCAAAAGTTAAAAGCTGAAGTCAACTTCTACAAAAATTGAATTAAATCCTAAATTAAGTAATTCTTCTAGTGATAATATATGATATAGTTAATACAAATAATTTTTCTTCTACGGCTGTTCATATATTACCAGTGATTCCATGTGCAACTGGATTATTTTTCTGTTCTTTAAGTCATTTGTGACATTGGGCCAGTAAGACAAAGTTCTCACCCCCCAAATCATCACCTTCTTCCCTTTTTCCCCAGAAGAAACTAGTTCAAGTTTTACAGACCTCTCAAGAACTAATTTTTCATCTTGCAGTTCCAAGGTTCTACATGGTGTAAATTGACTAATTTTGAAAATTTTTAGTTTTGATGCAAATAAAAACTTGCTTGAGTGCTTGCCTGCAATGGTGGCAGTGACATGTTTCTGTATTTTTAGGAAGTTCAGGCCATCACAAAAGCAGTAAATATCAAAGGTTAAAATTTCCCATGTCAATCAGATTTAATAACAGCTGGTTTTTATCCCCAGAGAAAGACTGGTTTTCCATCTTCCCATTTGATCTCCAGCATACCTAGACACTGTTTAATTCAGCACAGTTGAGTATTTAAAACACCAATTTAAATATGGTGTTTTAAATACTCAACTAGCTTTACAAATTGCTATACTGCTTTATATTCTAAATGTAATACTCTGCAGCAAGGTAAACTTTCTAAAAATAATACTAATCATATTTTAAAAAGTCTATGGAATCTGATGACTATAATCAAAACACTTCTTAAATTTGCAACTCAGGAAATGTGAATTTTAAATATATTAATTACTTAATATTTGCTACTCATGAGTCAGCTTTGATCTGCTAAAATAACATACAAAAGGCATTCTTTCCCCTCTCAAGATTTTTATTTCTGCATTATAAACAAAATGCTTTTGTTAGTATTTAAAAATGACATTAAGATGACACAGCAAAGTAGTGTGGGTGAGAATGTGTGGGAAGCTGATCAGAAACACAACGAACTTCTTGGATGTTCAGAGAAAAGTGGATCCCTCCAGGGAAATTTGGAAAAAATATTCTGCATAGAAACAATTTTGCCTATATATCACACTTTATCTTTTTCTCCTAAGGTTGTATATCACTTGGAATATTTACTGGAAAACGGATTTTCTGTCTTGATGGTTGTCTAATCTGCTACTTACAACTCCAGACATAATCCCGTTTATGACACTGCTGTTGTTAACAACGGAAAACCACCCTCACATCCACCTCCAAAATGAGGTCAGGATGATCGAAAGGACACTGTTCAGCAAAACACTTACAAGCCTAACCTCAAATATATACTTATACCACCAACTGAGGATGTGAGGACAGAACATCCAGAACTCCCATTTCTCCCCTGGAAGGCATTCAGGTTGTCATGATTGCTGCAGTCAGAGCCATGATCTAAGGGCAGTGCCAGACAGATTAAGGCTGATGGTCAGACATATCTACACTACAACTTCACTGGTTTGGTTTGTAAACATGAATACACTTGCTGAACCACGGATGCTCAACCATTTTATTCCATCAGCCAGAATGAAGTAAGAGACCCCGGTATGTGAATGACTGGGATCTCTTAAATACACATGCGAGGGGAAAAGGCAGACATGGGAACTGAAGAGCAAGGCCAAACTGGCAGAAATTAGTGAACAAGAAACAGGAAGAACAAGATGAAACAGTGGAGGAACAGATCAGCTATGACCAGGAAAGGTTTGCACTCTAGTTGATGTGCAATACAAAGAACTCCATGACTGTATTGCAGCTTATTACTCAACAATTAATTACTCAACAAGAAAACATGTATATACATTCTTTGTTTCCAAAAAGTTTTACCCAAGAGGTAATTTAAGTTACATAAAATACAAAATACTTCCCTAATAAAAACAATTGGGACATTGATTAAAACAAGCCCTTTATATATCAGCAAGCAGCAATTTTGATTGAAATATTATATATTCTCAATCTTTACTAAATTATTGCTACCTTCATGAATAAACAAAACTGTTATGCAGCCAGAATATTATTTGGCATAGATATCTATCCTAAACTCCTGTATGCTATATCAAAAGTTCATACACCTTTATGTTTTCAAAAAATCAATGCAATTCAAAAATTAATCAAAATTTAATTCTATGCTATAGACTTTGCACTACCATCTAGCATAGATGATGCTATGATTTTTATGAATTCATTTTTATTAGTTTAACTGAAAGTAAAAAAAATGCCAAAAAGATTTTGATGTCAAAGGATGTCTCCCATTTAACAAATGTTTGGTAAATTTGGTCCTGGTAGGACCCACATGAACAAATGCTGTTTCAGCAATGCATTTGATTATAACACAAACTCAAGAGTAAAAAAAGTGTACTCTTTCTATGATTTGACTAACTGGGTTTTAAATATCCTTAAATCAAAACTGCCAGCAAGGTTTAATGACTTTCCAGCCAATTAAAACACCAGTAACATCCACTCACTTCAAAAGAGTACCTATTGCACAGCAACAGTTTTGGAGACTGTCACCCACTCCCATTTACACTTAGTGGCTGAGACATTATAAGAACCATCTTGTACTGAATTTCAAGTTACTCAAGTGCCCACAAATCTTGTGTGAAATCCATGCAGAAATAGCCCCCCTGGAAAAATCAGCATCACCTTTGCCCATTTTAAGACTTCAAAACAAGGCTCATGTGGGACCTGAGCTCATAAAAACATTCTGAAAGCCTATGCATAGAGGTGGGTACTTTTAACAGCATTCTTGAATGCATCCAGTTAACTAGAATTATTATAGGTTCCTCCGTAACTAGTCACTTGTGTCACATAATATATTAATGAAAACTCTATTCAAGCATTTACACTAACAGCTAACACTAACTAATGATTATAGCTAAGGGTCCCCTGGCATTTCCACTATAAATCTATTTTTTGAGCTATTATGTCAGCTATAATAATATATTTTTAGCTGAAACTCGATATGAAAGGTCTCAGCAATGCATTATTCAGTAAATGCTTCCACACCTTCAAAAAGGCTTCTTCCAAAATGAAGAAAAGAGAGTCATTTTACCTCATTTTCCTATTTACTGTGGTTATTGGGCATTTTATCTTCAGCAATCTAAGGTAGCATTTGCTACAAGATAGAAACATTACATTGTTAATTCTATTATGGATGGACTTCCTACAAGTACTTTGTATCACAAAACGTTAGTGAAAAAGAGCTATTGGACAGCCACGTAAACTTTAGGAAGATTTCAGGCTGATTAAAAGGCTTCTTTGGTCATTTCTGGACTTACATGATTAGAGAAACAATGGTGAAATTAGTAGCAAAATGCTCCCTTCATTTGTAAATTATGCAAATATTTGTTTAATCCTATTTCCTCCTTCTTTGTATATTATCTAGAAGAATAAATTATTTCCTAGTAAGGAATAATGAAACAGTTACACTCCTAAATTATTTAATTTATAAATTCAATCTATTGGACCTTCAAACTATTTTTTCCACTTAAATTTTATGCCTCCTTTGGTGCACATCTTGTCAAACTTGGATTAACACTCTTATTCTGACACACCTGAGAGAGCCAGCAAAGTCTGGGTCATCAGTCCTTAGGAGAGGAAAAAAATTCCAAAATGCTCTACAAGCCCTTTGGAGTTGCAGGGTCTATTAACTCCAAAACATACTTACAAAAAAAAAGCACATAAGGATTAGACAGTGGACCATAACAATTTCTAGACTATTAGGTAATAACTGATAAGCAAATGACAACACATTCACCCTTACTGACCAAAAGACACCAACAATATTGCACTACTTTCACTGTGGTTGCAATAATGTGCCTTTTTTATTTTTTTAACAATATACATTTTTAAAGGTCTATACAGAAAATTTAAAAAGCCTAAGCACTGATTTTACTCAGTCAAGCAGAAAGGAACTCTTCCAATTATTAAAAAACAATTCAAAAAGGAAAAAAATTAAATCAATTTACAGTAGAAATTAGGATCAGATTTTCCAAAGGCTTCTGCATCTATGGCAGTGAATGGTTTTTAAAAAGGCTTTCCAGTATTTAATCTATCTTTTCTGCTTTCTATCTTTTACATTTTAATAGCTGATTCTCACTGAGAAATAGATGCCTTCAGTTCCTTGAAAGCAAGAGGGACTTCTGGCTGCTTCACAGCCGTATGTAATGCAAGTAGAATGAGAAAGACTTCTGAAATCTAAATCACAAGTCACTATTCTGAGACAAACACATTAATATCCACACGCATTTCTGGAAGACCTTCTCATCTCAGTTGGGTTTAGCATGACCTTTACCTAACCCTACACCTTACAACAACTTCTCTCCAAGCGTTGCATCTAAAAATAAACAACTCTTAGAGCGCTTTGCACGTTAGGGCCTTTTGCCCCATGTCAATTGAAACCAACTTTTCAAGGAAATTGTGATGACTAATCTCTGAAAAATATTACATTCACAAGTTTCTGCCATTTCGATGATTTTGTTGTCGCAGTTCACAAAGATCTGTACTGCACATCTATTCAGGAAGGAAGTGCTCCAGGTGAGCAGGCATATTGTTCCACTGAAGCTCATTCAGACAGGTTGACAATATTTAAATTTCATGCAAATACAGACCAAATCAGTGTGCTTAGGTCATGTCTAAGGTAACAGAAAGCCATGGTTATTGGGAATCAAAAGCATATCCAGTGACAGAGAAGGCAAGGGATGAGCTGTCAGCCTTTCATAGTTTAATTAATTACAAGGCCTGTTTTCCTGATCCTCTGGCAGGTGAATGCTTCCACTCCCAAGCACCATGGGCTAACAATCCACCTAGAGCAGAGGATCAAAGCCAGGCTGCTCTGCAGCAAGGGATGCAAAACCCATGACCACGAAAAAGAGACATTCAAGAGCCGTAATAAAGATACTCATTTGTTAAGGAAGATTCCGGGGTTTAATCCATTGTTGAAGAGTTGTTTGGTTAACGGAAATAGCTGTTTGTTGGAAGGAAGAAGAACAGAACAGAAGGAAGGAAGAGTCCAGAGAGCAGACACTGGAACAAGGACTTTCTACTTCAAATAGCTGAATTTTCTGGGTAAAGCTTTCATTAGGATAATTGAATATACTGCTCCTGCCCAAGGCCACATTTGCTGTAAATTTCTTCTACTAGTTCAAAATTTATAAAGCTCAGTTTGTCTTTTAGTATAGTCACAAAGAATCAGTGGTTTGTAAATAGGAAAAAATCAGTGGAAATACTCAGAAGTGATATATCTGATATAAGAGCACACACTACAATTGCAAAATGCATCTCTCAGAAGGGCTGCTTTTCTCCCCACACACTTAAATTCTTATTACTTGAAAACTAACAATTAATCCCTCTGTCAGTATATATTTTACAGAATAAAAATTAATAGGCCTTAGCTTTGATGGAGACATGCAAAAAGAAGCTCAAGATAGAGAGAAATGGCACAGTGCCCTTGTTCCTTTAAGTCTGGGGAGAGGGGAAGAGCTCATGCTCTCAATGCTTTATCTGGCCTCTGATAAACTACAATTAGTATGATCTACATATTCTGCATTCAGTTGCATATATGACAATTTCCTGAATATTAAATTTAGAACAGAACTTATAGTTTTAATTGGGAATTAATTAGACCCTTATTTGCAAAACTCATACAAAAATGTCACATGCAGTTGGTGCGATTCCAAGTCTTGGTAGGATCTTTGCATTGTTCAACTAATTTGAAAATACTTAGCCAGAAAATTTGCATGCAAAGATTTTTGTAGGGAAAAGCTATGAAGAGAGAGCACTGCTACTTCATTGCCTGGCCTTCAGAGAGGCAAGACTGAAACTGTAAATATGCCCCTATGTCACTATTCCTCCAGGGCTTGTGCTGTCCTGGCTGTTATCCATCCCTTGTATATGGCATCTCTGTCAATAAATGGGAGCAGGATAGGAATCCCTGTAGAAGCATAGTTAGAGTAATTATAATAGATTACAAAGGCTGATTCTGTTCTGGTTTTCTTTTTGCAAACCCACAACTGACAACTCTTGTCAATGCCTACAATTCAAATGTAATTATACACAGATACAGGTAGACTGCATCCACTCATAGTAGCAAATTTTTCAGTTTTAATAACTCCAGAAATTTGACTATTTCTGAAGTTATCATCTCTAAAGACAAACAAGATGCCATCTTCTATGTCTTAAAAGGAGCCTTACAAAAAGTACCTTGTGGATGAGCACCATCCTTTGAAATGAGGGGATTGAAGCTTGGTTACTTAATTCTTACAAGCACTAGCACAGAACTACAGCATTAACCACTAGAAGTCTACTAAGAATCTGGATTACTTCTGGAAAAAAAGAATTATTACTATACAAGACTATACTTCAACATGATTGAATACTAAAAGGTTCTATTATAAACCTTGCAGAGAGTTGCATGATGTATGAGGATAAAAAAGGGAGGGAGGAATAATAAGGATTCAGTCATGATGCACTGACAGACTCTGAAGTCACTAAGGAGTACAAATACAATCACTGGAACAGCTTAAACTTGTAACAAATTTGTAGAGTACAACATAAAAATCTTTTATTCTAGTACACGACTCATCTATAAAGATTTTATGTGATTTTCAATAGAGGAGTTATGAAATAAAGCAGCCTATAGCAGGAGCTAACAAGCACACTTCATGTTCATTCCCACACATTAACACCAAGACATTGCCCATAAAATATATTAAAGATAAATTTATCTTTTCTTCTCTGGCAAGAGCCAAAACACTTCAATATTTATAGATTAAGGCTTTCTTAAAGGAAAAGCAAAAAAAAAAAACATTGCCTTGGAGGTGATTTGTACTACTGAATTAATAATTGGCTATCTCTTTAAATTGCTAACAACCATCCCTTGGTCTGCAGAAAGGAGTGATCGCTTTGAAAAATCATCACCACCAACCAAACAAGAAGATTTTTCTGCTGATTAAAGGCTTGCAACACTGAAAGTGCAATACAATTAACAAAACATTTATACTGACCTTATAGAAAAATGAAAATTAAGTCACACTTCTAGAGAGGTATAACATAAAACACACATAATAGATATATATATATATATACATAATAATTTATTACTTGTGAACTATCATATAAAAGTAGTTTCAAACTCACTATATCCCTGCATATATATTCTATATTAATCTTTTCATGTTGTGGCTACATATATTCTAGCAAAACCAGCATGAAAGCTTCAATCCACACATGGAGTATCAATAGGAAGATTCACCTTGGTTCTCAAGAATAACTATTTTATTTGGACATAGGAGTTCTTATTTATTTTCACATACCTTTAAGCTAAGAAAGGAAAATACCTGAATTAGAGACATGCAGTAATAAAAAATGGAAATCCATACTAATGTAATTTAGTTCAGTTCAAAAGAGTCTTGGGATGTTATTCCAGACAGTAACTGAAGGAAAAGGTGAAACAAGGTTTTCAGCAAAAATAAGTTCTCATTTCTAAGATATACATCACCTGCTCTGCATTCACAGAAGTCTCTGTAGACACACTTCAGTGTGAGCGAATAGTGTACAAGAACAATAATTTTACAAGAGCCAAATTCAAACTGCTGAGAAATGCAGTTTTATTTGAAGAAACAAATGCATTTATGACAGAGAAAATAATAAAACCATCTCTGGCAGCAGAAGTATTTAGCAAAGCAGCACCTTCTCAATATTTCATTTTCAATGCGTTTTCAGCCCTGTTCTCTCCTTTTTCTCTCTACAGAATATGTGCAGCAACATAAACAACTAGAAAGGATTGACAAAAGATACTGCTGACAGAAACCATTTTCTTGACCTCTTTCTACATCAGTGTATATGCAACAATTTTTCCTGTTTTCATTTTTCTCTATGAGGACTTTTCCCTGAAGTTTTGGGGTTTAGAACAGCTCAACTTGATTTCCATTACCCCTTAATCCCCATTTCTTTTTATATCACAAGCCATTTCTTCCCTTTACATACATAAAGATAATTGCTGCTACTAGATAGGCAGCAACACAGCTCCTGTTGCTTTCATTATCTAAATCTATTTCATAATCTAAACCCTTTGTTAATGTGCCCTACTGAAAATACCTCAAGAAAAAAGGAGAGATCTTAAGAATATCAGCAGTGGGTTTCCATTATCAACTCAAAATCAGATGTCTACCAGCAAACTACAGTTAAGTCTGCATATTTCTGAGAATATTCTGATCTATGAGTATTACATTTACTGTTTTGTGCAACTTTGGCTTAACTAAAATACAGAAGTGAAATATAATATTTAAAAAGAAAAAAGCTTTTAGTTTTAGAGCTGCAAAACTATTAAGCTCTGCTATGTAAAACTTGGCACACACTAAGAAGCAAACCATTCCCTGATAGATGGTAACAGCTCCTTTGTTTCTCCAACGCCCACTTGATAGAAGGATTATGCTCTCGGTCAATGGTAATGGCTCCCACTAAGACAAACCGATCCATCGTCTCCAACTCCACACACACTCCTGACTCCATGTAATCACACTAAGAAAGCAAATACTTGGAATTAAATAAACAGTTCAGATTCCACTCTGCAGACCCCAATGATCCACAGCGTGAATAGTTATATTTAATTACATATACAACCCATTACCTCAAAAAGCATATATTTTCTGAGTAAAATCTGTAGCTACAGAATATTTCTCTCTCTTTTCAAGACATTCTGTGCTAGAATCCCAGAATAGCCACACAGCAATTGGGGGGAGGGTGGAGGGGAGGAAGGAAATGTTGACCTATTTAATAGGGAACAAGCCAGGACATTGAAAACTAACACATGACCAGCATTATCCATAGAAATCCTCATGTCTTATCTAGATAGATCAAATGCACAACACGTTATGCAGAAACTTCAAGGGTGTCTAGGGAAGAAAATTTATTTCTGTACTTCTTAATAAACTTGTACCAATTTTTACACAGACTTTATGATTAAATACTTGGGAGAAAAAGGGAAAAAATGAGAATGGAGAATAGTCTTCATCGTTACTTTGTCAAGCGGTCTACTCCAAAAATTAACTGAACGGAAAACTTGGAAATGTGACATCCCAGCTGGCACTGCTTATTTAAGAAAAATAAGAAAAGAAAAAAAAAGATCCTATTAAGTGATTTGTTTCTGAAAATACTGTTTTTACAATGAATGGTTCAAACTAAAGAAAAGGAAGCTCAGAAGAAAATTCAAGTACAGGAAGCAACACCTGGACACTGTCTTGAGAACACTGCATTAGACTCACTGCAACACAGCTAATCTTACATAACATCAAATTCATTAGCCCAGGAAAGTCATTTTAGTAGCCCTCACAGATCTCCATCTTTGTTCTCCATTGTTACCTGAATAAGAGAAATCCTAAGAAAATCTATAGTAAAACTAGAATAAAGGATATACTCAACAATTTTGCAGGACCTGGTCAAGAGGGGTGAGTGAAATTAGCCATAATCTTTACTGTACCACATAAAATACCTGTTGTATTTATTTTCTTTGCAGAATACAAAGAAATTAGTCCAAATAGTCATGTTATTTGTTGATATCCACATACACTTGAAGTTCTCACTTTTCTCAAGTGCATTCAGTGCGTCCCCCAGAGCTGGAACAAATTATGTTCACATAATTTGTTCAGAGACCATTTCTGTAAACTCAGATAAATGTTAGTTCAAGTTTCTGACTACCCAAGGTACACAGCTCATGTTTCAGCTATGTTGCATGAAAGGAATAATTGTAAGGCACTTGTAAAGCCTGAGCTTTTATGATTTTAAGTACTTATCACCCCTAAGAATTCCAAGTCAACAATAATATTCTTGAACATTCTTAACATACTTTTACTTTCTATATGAGTAATTCTAAATTATACTGTTCAACTAAGTGAAAACGTAATGATTTACTTCATGACACTGGAGTGACATAAGCATTCTGCCTGCAGGGTGGCACAAGTAGATACTATATATCAAGACTGAGAAAGAAATATAATTTTAAAATAAGTTAACATTAAAATTAATAGAAATTTTCTCAAGCTGAATAACTATGATTATTTAGCCTTTCTCCCAAGACGGAAGTTTGTTCCCATTACTGTTAGCATCTGAGTCCAGGCAATGATTTGCCTTTATCTAAAGTCAGTAGTATTTGCCATGACTACTGACAAAGCTACAGCAAAGCCATTTTTAGAAAAAACAAGTCCATAAATCCAAAATATTCTTTCTGTGTCTCTTGTTATCTCAGAAAGCTTTGCATTAGCTATGGTGTTCCTCCTGGTTTCTACTCCAAATTCTGGCGAATTTGCAAGCGAAACAGTCAAGGCCTTGCATACCAAGTATTTTGTTGTTTCCTTGAATGTCTCTTTCCTTATTAATTTCAAGTTACACTCCGGGTATATTAGGACTTGCTATGTTATACAGACCACTGTAAAATCAAGTGTTACATTTTGCAGTTAAGCAGATTATAATCTTGGTTTGGAATCTCTTTTGACACTGTAAGTGGAAAAAAAATTATGTAACATGATTGCCTGGGTTAAAGAAATAGGTGGCTTCTTAGAGTAAAATAAGCCCACATCTTAAATGCTCTAGGCAAATTAGTAGGACAAAATTGTCTATACAGTCCCTCCTCTGAGTTTTGCAGAGAGTCTGAAAAGGTTTTTTGTTTCAAAAAGGTCAAACATTTCATTACAGAAACACAATAAACTGACTACAGAGTACTAAAAATAATACTCCCTTATATAGTTGGGCTATAGTGACAGATCACAGTATTCTGATACACTACCACCTTTAATTGGAGACCAAATGTCTAGAAACCATTTAAACAAAGAAAATATTTACAAGAATTTTTACAATTTTTTTATGGGAACCTTCCAGTTCTGAAGAGATGGGAGGATGTAACACTGACCTGGTACATTGCAGTCCAGCAAGAAACCCCCATCGTTCCCTCACTGCTCGGGGATGTCTAAGAAGTAACTTTATGCCCCTGGTAATCCTACCCACTGAAACCTCGTACTGAAAAGCAAGTGGTTTATAATACAATGCACTTTTCTTCCTCTGCACTTAAAGCTCCTGAAGGTCAAACACTAGATAATAGGTTCAGTGATACAAAGTTTGGCAGGCCCTTTTAGCCACTTAGAAATTTTCCAGAAGTAGTGCTTCAGAAGGTGAAATTATTCAGGTTTCCTGGTATCTTGAAAAAGAGCAGCATCAAGCCCTCTGTCACCAATACCTCCCTGTCTCACAGTAAAAACACCTGTGATGTTACCCTCAAATTAGACCAAAGGCTTTATTTTACATTATGAAAAATCTCCTGTACATCACACAAATCATCCAGTTTGAGAAGAAAAGTTTGCCAATTCATTCAGTGCAACATCTCTGAGAACCCAAACATGACACTCAGGAATTAAATATTTTAGTAGTACAATGATATTAAAACAACTTATAACTTTCCAGACGTGACTTTCAAATGCATGATTACAGCTATAGCAATAGCCCTAGAATCACATTTGTATTTAGAAAGATGTTTACATGAAACCTCTTCAAGAATAATGCAAGTTTGCGTCAAACAATGAACTTCCATTCACAAATACTTGACAAAAGCACATTTATTCTGCATCACTTTTGTATCATGTGCTGCTATGTTTCAGTGTCTTTTGTCGTTTTTGTATAAACCCCTATATAATTGTTAGGCCGAATTCTGTGTCCTTAACAAATTGCCATAAAATTAACTACAAAACTTGACTCCAAGCATTTCCAAATAATAAAAGTGAGTATTAGAAAAGTTTCATCTAAGTCAAGAACAGCTTCTTCTAAAATATGCATCAGACTCGTCCAATTTTTGCCACACGTCATTAGTCTCCCAGGTGATGACAGTAAAACACAGAAAGTACCAAGTTACTACATTCTGAACAAGTTCAGTATTTGAGCACAGTCAGGTCCTAGTATTTAGGTAAGAGAGACAAACATCTTAGAAAAATTAAACGTCTAAAATCATCGACTCTTTCATCACTATCCAAAATAATGTCAGGCTAGGAAAAAGAAAAAAAGGGTAAGTTTTGAACATGCACGGAAATAAAAACCTCTTTTTTGTTTTTAATCGAAAGTTCACTACTAAGAGACAACCGGGTTTCTTTGTAGATTTTTTTTTTAAAAAAAGGCACAAAAGAAACAGGAAAGGCCCCGAACGAGGTGAAAGGCGCGGGGGCTGCGCGGGGCGAGCGTGGTG
>JAHLSL010000079.1:4216395-4255987 GCA_025920805.1 Petroica traversi | reverse complement strand
GGGGGGGGGGGAGCTCTGCCCCCGAGAGACGGCAGAGCTGCTAAAAAAAATAAACAGCCAAACCGTAAAGCAGTCGGCAGCCCCGAAAAGCAGGCAGCCATTTAATACAGACCGACAGCTACCTTGGCCGGAACGCTCGGGAGCGGGAAAGCCCCACGCCGAGCTCCGCAGCATCCACCTGCCGCTGGAGCGGGGCCAGGGCAGCCCCCGGCCTCCCCCTGCCGCCTGTCCTGCCAGCGGCCACCCTGCTCCCAGCGGGGGGAGCAAACCGTGCCCCTCTCCTGGCACTGTCAGTGCCTTTGAGGTCAAGTAAGTAGTTGCTCAGTTTTTATTCCCAGAAAAAAAATAGCCATCCTTTGGGGGGCTGGGGGCAATTCGTCAAGACATTTTCACTACCTTTTCCCGTTGTAAAAATTGGAATTGCACAAAGAGAAAAACACACTTTTCCCGCTGAAACAGACAAGATTGTGTGGGTGATAAATTTCTCATTTTTGTATTCAATAGAAAAAACAAACAAACAACTGAGTTAGAGAACGTTTAAGCATTTTTAAAATCGATACACCCATGGCCCCCACCCCATTTTTCAGCTTTTTGTTGTATGACTGATTTTACAGAACCATTCTCTCTGTTCGCCAGCGGAGGTTTCTGTTCTCACAGAGCCAGGCTGTTTCACTGCCAAACCTCTTGAAATATAGCCCTGAAAGGAAGATGGTGGATATGCTGTGCAATGAATCATTTGACTTTAGATGTATAATAGGCACCTTTTTTTTTCGCTTTCTGCAATCATATGATAAGACCAGGAGGTCTCAAGATAAAACACTTCAATACTGCACTGTGAAATTCACCTGCAAGTGCTAACTTGGGATTACATCTGACACTCCCAAGCTGTTTCTGAGTCTCTGCTAATAATTGCCATTACACTACAGAAAACGTGTCATTTGCCACACCTGAATATGACCAGATAGCAACATGAACCTGATGCTGAAGGCTGGTAATATTTGGTGCTGGACTGACAGGAATTTTTGATTTACATATTAACTTAAGAAGAATTCAAGCAACACCAAAATATCTCTGATCTGGTGTATGCACTGATAGTCAGAGAACACTTGTTCCAGGCCCAGAGTACCCCAGTGCCATGTATAGTGAAACCCACTCTCAGTCTGACTATCCCAGCAAAAAGGAACTGAACATATCTCAAACAAATTCAATATATGTGGATATCATGGTGCATTATGCATGGAAAATTAATGTCTATCCTTGGGTTTTAAGGTTCTATTCAGCCATGTTTGAGTTGATCTGCATAACTCATTATTTTTGCTAGCTGTAAATGCACTGCTGTCTAAATGTGTCTATAGCAGTAACATTGTCTTACCAGCACTGCAGGCTCTGTGTGCCCAGACAAGCCTGTGGGGTCGGGGTTTCATCATTATATATTGACAAATAAAGTGTACAAAGTCATTAAACACTTTTCCTTTTACAAATGTGTTCATGCTTTGCTATGCATTTTTAACAATACCACTTTTTCTCTGACCATGGAGTTGTAGTCTATCTCTGCTAGTTAAAATTTCTCATCACCTTCAAATCTCCCATTTATTTTAAACAACTTGTCAAAGAAATTGTTTCCCTCTTTTTCTCACTTGTGTCTGTGTGTTTGATTGAAAAGTAGAGGAAATAACTAGTGTGAACAGCAGTGTTGGCAAAATGCAGAACTGTTCATGTGACATGTTTAAGGATTGCTAAATCTTTACAATGTCTTACAATGGGCAAACAACCTGGTTCTCAGCTGGATATGGTACTTCTGGCTCTAAAAATATCTCAGTTAGACTGCAAGTACTTTTTAATCTCACAAAGAAGCCACCAAAGATGGCCCTATTTTAAACAGCAGTTGCAGAGTATTTTGATTTTTAGCTTTAGATAGAAAAAAAAATACCTCTCAAAACTGAAATATTCTAAAAGAATGGCCCACAGTCCTTGCTGAGCAGTGTGTGATACTATGCAAGAAATGGGTAATAAAGTAACATCATACGTATTCATCTTGTCAACCCTTGACTACAGCATTATTTTCCTGTCACTACGAGTAATATACCAGTCCATGTACTAAGAACTCCAAAAGGTTTTCAGATGGGTTGCTGTAAATGTGTATGTTATGCAAAATTAACTTTCAGATGGAGTAAGAGTTCAAGATAGGTTCCAAGATCCCGTCAAGTCACTCAAATCAGTAGAGACAGAAGAGATGCTGATTGATGGTAGCCCAAGAAGAGTAGCCCTGTATCAAAAATAGTGTGACTAACAAGTGTAAAATCCCACTTAAAAAAAATTCTTTTCACTGCACCTCAACAGGCTTTTGTGATCTGTCAAAGTGATGTTTCTTGAATTTTTTAGCATTTGGATAAGATTCAGTAGTATCAGAAACATTCAGGTAAAAGTTGTTTCTATGTATCAGAGAACATTTAATTTTCCAATTAACAGAAGAATATTAATAATAAACTACATTGCTACATGATTTCCATTTCCAAATCCCATAAGGCTATACATTCATGTGAAAGACAATAAAGTATAGTCAACTGTCGTAGAAATTTCCTGAATAAGGTTTCAATATATTTTATCTTGTTCTCTTTAATTTCACTTTAGGTCTTCAGATCTAGTGTGTCACAATCCATGCACCATACACCATCCCATTAGCAATCAGCATGTCACCATAAAGATACCTGTTACATAATATATAAAGAAAAAATTATTCATGCAAGTGTCTTGATTCTGCTTTTCATGGGCAATGGAATTCATTTTTTCATAGGCACAGTGTTCTGGGATTCACATCAACTTCAACTACTGTGTATCTAAAAGAATCCAAACTGGTAAATTTATTGACAAAAGTGATTTTGTAAGATCTGCCAGTTATACTACTCTTGGCCCTTAAAAAATATTAATTTCTCAATATTGGATAGAAAACTAGTCCAATAAGATGCTCAGGAAGCAAGTAACATTTGATACAGGCATGACTGTCACTTAACCAGATGAGAAGAGTAAGTAGGAGGGGCAAATAATAATCTCTTCTTTGTGTAATTCTGTAGGACTTCAGATGGTGGCGCTCATATTTTTTTCATTCTGTAACTCACTACATGAATCTCCACAGGGTTAAAGACACTACAGGTAAGACCTTACCCAAGTTCTTGACCCAGGCAGAATTTTATGAGTCAGGGACCTGCTATATCTTTAAACAAAAGTCTTCTGTGTAGTTTGAGATGGGCGGAACTTAAGTGTATATTGAAGAAAGTCTTTTAATATGAAATTGAATTACAGATTAAAAAAAAAAGGCAATTAAAAGGTTGTGCAAAACATCCCAAATTGCTATGATTGCAGACAGTTGGAAGCAACTCAGTGGGGACTGGAACAAAATACAAAATGTCTGGCACCTAGAATTACGGTGGATTGAGAAATAGTCCTCTTATCAAATTATGAAATCACCATAAAAAGCTGCCCTATTTCCTTCAAAGTGGTGGAATAAATTAGTTTAACAGCTATACAGACAGCAATTTTTTAATTCCTTGATTTTAGCTACTTTGGCACTTAGCTAAGAAATATCTGCCTCATCCACATCCTTTGATAGGAAGGCAAGGCAAGGCAGAACGGGTGATTGCGTAAAGTAAGGATAGTAAAACACTTAAAAGACAGCAAAAAATGTGCACCAAGATTATGTCACTCTGTGTCTAAATCTCCTCCATGATATTTGTGTAAGATTCAGCCCTGAAAGCAGTTTGCAGAAACCTGTTATTAAATTAATGGAGTGGCATTTTTCTGCATCAATTGATTGCAGGATTTGTCTTCCTTTCTAAGCTCTCTTGGACAGAGAGTTGGTTTCCTAAATTTTTTATATTCTGAAATACTGCTATAAAAATATCTGAGGATTCTAAAACTGTTGGGTTGGGAAAAAAGAGAAAAGTTTTCTTTTTAAAGCCATTCAGCTTCGAACATCAGTTTTGGGTCTGGTAATGGGTGTGCAAGTTTTAAGATTAAAATGGAAATCTACATAGTTTTAGCTGTATTTTTCTTCAGCTGGAAGGAATTCACTTTTTCAGAAAACTTCTCCTCAGTATGGCCACCACTTTGACCAGGTGAGAGGACAACAGGGGGACAACTCAGTAGAAAGAATTTAAAGAGAGGTATTATCAGTGGATTTAAACAATAATCAAACTGCATTTCAGGCACAATTTTTAAAGAAAGAACTGGAGAACAGAAATTTGGATCTGACTGTAAAACATATTACACTCATCCTTTTATTGGTGTTCTAGAAAGAGAGATGAAACTGCGTTCATCAAATGTAGTGTTATTAATTCAAGCCTTCCTTGAGAAGAGAGAAACATGGTGCTGTTCACTGTCTTCCACTTTCTCACAAGCCCATCCCAAATGTTCTTGTGTCTTATTCTTTATCTGCTATCCTAAAACCCCAATCCTAGTGTTGAGATGTCCCCTAATTCTGCAGGAAGCATAAGTACAAATTCTGTAGCATATTTTTTCCCTAAGTGATCCTTTCTAGGATCAGGTTGATATGAAGATTGAGTGTTTCATGGAATCAATACTTGCTTTACCTGGGAGCTGCCTCTGTTTACAGACGCTAAAAGGTAAAAATTTCACTGACAGATGTTTCTGTTCAGCAGCAATCACCAAGTCTGAGTGAACCAGTTTTGCTGAGTTGAGAGTGTTTTTAAAGAGCTGCATTATCCTCTACAGAAACAATATTGTTGCCTAAAGGGTATAGCATGGAAATGGGCTGAGGGCCAGTCAAGATGGCAAGTCACTTGTGTTGCAACTCAGACCTAGAGGACATTATGAAAGTCATGGGAAAATTCAGAATGCCAGGACAGGAAAAAAAATAAAACACTCAACCCAATCACAAAACTTATGTGGAATAATCTCTTTCAAGAATCTATACACAGGAAGGATCTTTCTAAAATGTTTCATTGTTACTGTGGAGAGTTATCTTTCATTCTCTCTACCCATTGCATTTTGTGTTCAGACTTGGTAGTTTAGAAGCAGCTATAATCTGGAAGAGATCTCATTCATGCAAGTTTGTACAATATTAGCATGACAAGTTCACAGGTGAGGTAGAGGAAGCACACACTGGCTCAGCACCCAAGAAAATCCCTACTGAAATTAAAGGTAAAATTCACATTCAGCTCAGGAACAGCAACATCAAGGCCCATCATACAAAGCAATAAGTGTTAAAAAAACTGTAAGACACCCAATATGCATGATTATTCAATCTTTTTACCAACCTGGTCTCTACCACATTTACAGGAATATGAAAAATACTTTCTAATTTTTATCTCATAAAGTACTAGATGGAAATGAAAACATCCTCAGGTCGTTATATTTTCTGAGGCTAGAGCTTTCAAACTAGAGGATATATCTTATTAGAGAGGTCAAAGGCACAGGTATGCTCAGTCCTCAAGCAGGGGGAGGGGGAATTCAGAGACGGAGAGAAGCCTTGATGAATTTGTTATGTGTGACACCTGTCTGTTTAGCTCACTGTGAGCAATTAAGTATGCTTTATGCAACTTCCACAACAAATCTTGATAATCTTAATTCTATACATTAATTACTTGCATTTCATTCTGTCTCAGAGTTCAAGCTCAAGAAGAGCTGGACCTGACTTTTAACTACATTTTCATTTCTCCAGTTATACTTTATAAATACAGATAATTTTCATCATCATAAAGCATCAAGAATAACTTGAACATATCAAGAACTTATGAGTTAAACACTTTCTTCTCTAGTTTCATAATAAGTCCAGTTTAAATTTTTTCTGTTTTGAGATTGACAATCTGCTTCACAGTCTTAGTCCCTATTATAAGGTTTTACACTAAGTCAGAGATCCAATTGACACTGTCACAACTTTTGTTGTGGTTGTGGGTGAGTCTTCTCTTTTAAGGGCAAGGCTGATAGATGTTGCTGTCATTCATTTGCAATTTTTTTGTTTTTTCTGAACCCATTATTTTTCTGATGGTGCTGTGAGTCCACAGCTCCCCAGGGGAAACATGCTTTATGCACAGGAGATGCACTGCTACAAATAATTCTGCAAGAATTGCATCTTTTTTGCTTAAGGTGATTACAATATAAAAGTTTATTATGATTCTAATTTATACTGCTTCTACAATCAAAATTATTCTTTTTCCATTCCTTCACTTCAAACTTGCTTTTGAGGAAAAAAATAAACAACTACCTTCCATATCCTTCTCCTATTTCATTACCTTCAAACACTCTCATAATAAATTTATTTGCAACAACAAACTTCTTTCTTGCATGTGATGCAAGCACTACAGTGCTATGGGTTAGAATATCCTCACTAATAACCCTTTCTTTCAAGAAAAGGATTTTCGAAATCTCATTTCTAAAGCCTATATCAAACAGTATAATAAATCTTTTGAAATTCACACATTAGTACAAGAAATAAAAAAGTAACAACATCTGTGAACATGAGAAGATTTTGGTATGCTTCAAAGGGTTTAGGAAAAAGTTTGCTCTTTGAAAACATGACAAGATAAATATTTTCAGCCAGTAACAAAAGACTCAAATACATAAACAGGTTTCTGAAGAAAATCAGGATCTATGTAAACATATGAGAATACATGGTGTGTTTATATTGTAAATACAAAGTTAGACAGTTGTATACCATGACTTCTGAAAAGAAAAATACAAATTACAAGTCAAGGATTGTTTATTAATGTTACTTACAGCCCTTCGTTGCGTTGTCATGATGACAATGACTCTGTTGTTAATGCCTATAGATGCACAATCCAGCAGTGCAATACTTTGGAGGTCACACCTACTTCTATTGTCTGAATGTGGTTCAGTATCAATGTGACATGAGAAGTGCAACTGTCTGCCCCTCCCACCCCAACACTGCTGCCTTTTTTTTCCTTCACAAGATGGGCAGTGAAATTTCTGGTTCTGTGCACTTGAGAAATAACTTAGAATAAGATGGTCTTCCTTTGGCCAATTTAGAGTGATTTCTAAGTAAACAATTGGTCTTATGTCAGAATCTAGATAGGTCCATCCTACACTATAACATGATCCAAGTTGGAGAATACTAGTACACTTGAGAGTTTTTGCTGGTTTTCACAGAGACGAGAACCATCTGTAATGATGTTTTTTAGGACAATTACCATACCAAATA
Source organism: Petroica traversi (assembly GCA_025920805.1). Taxonomy (NCBI): domain Eukaryota; kingdom Metazoa; phylum Chordata; class Aves; order Passeriformes; family Petroicidae; genus Petroica; species Petroica traversi. Next base: position 4,248,813 of record JAHLSL010000079.1, on the reverse strand, counting down.
TAATTGAGCTGGATGTCACATCACAGCATAAATTGGAAAGAAAATTTTGAAAGTAATAAACAATTGCATCTTGCAATAATCTGAAGTAGAGAAAAGTCCATTCTTGACTTTGCCTTAAGTATCTTTCTGAAATTATTCCTGTAAGTAAATATGATTGACCTACTAGAGAAAAAAACTTAATTATATTAAATTTAACATGTTTTGTGAGACCAGACTAAGCAGTACTTTGCAACACTGGCATTCAAGAGCCAGATTATTTTTAAATGAGTAGGCCATAGTAGTCTGAAAGACAATGAAGTAAAAAGAATAGAAAACTAGGATGCATAGGAAGCAGCCTGGATACTATGCTGTTAGACAGTCAGAGGAAAGCTATGAAAACTCTGGTATACCAAATCAACAAAAATTCAGTGAACAGAGTAGATTTAAATATAAAGTGGTTTAAATATAAAGTTGACCTTTAAGCCACTTTTTATCAATGAAACTCAGATTACGGCAGCAAGTAAGAGTCTAAACCATTGCTGCCTAGGAGGCTGTAACTCCAACATGAATGCCAAAAATAAGAACTAAATACAGTAAAAAAGAAACTTAGGAAGCTTAGCAGAATGCATGTGGGATGCCAGAACCTGCAGAGATCTTTCAGTGAGACAATCCTTCTACTTAGCTCTTTAGACATAAGTGAATATGAGAAACTCATATACAGCACTGACGTAGAAATCAGCTTTTGAGGCATTCCCAAAAACAGAGATATCAAAAAGTCTGCAGGTAGTGGATGTAATAAGAAGACTGAAGTAGTGCATTGCCTCTGAATTTTGTACCTTTCAAAACACACATCTCAACTCCTGTATCTTTGGAGGGGCTTCTTGTGGAATTATATTTAGCCTAGGAGCTCAGCTCTAGCAGCATGAAGCTCAGCATGCACTAATTAGTCAGGCTACTCAGAAAGCACTTGCAGACCACGCTCAGCTCTGCGATGCTGCAGATGCTGCTGGCATTTGAAGTAGGCATGAGCCTAAACAGTTCATTTGGTCTTGTTGTAATTGCACTAGAGAAGACCCTGCAAAAATATGCATTTTGCCCTTTCGTTCAGGTGTCAACATGCTTGAAAACAAGACACCAGGCAGTTGGACATTAACATATACATTTATTCCATGTTATGTCATATCTCAATTATATCTTCTCTGTTTATGTATATAGAGAGGACATACACCTATGTGTCTTTGGCTTTTTCTTTGCTTTACTTAAGCTGGAAGTTGTATATTATGCACAAAACAAATGCAAAATGAATAACAAAGGAATGTTATTTAATTCTCTTGGGTGAGACCAGCAATTACTGTATACTGACTGTTAAAGGGTGTTATTTTTGTAAACAAGAGAGAAACTAAATGAGCATAGAGTTCATCATTAGGAAATGGTCTCTTATTCAATTAATACACATTCAAGAGAGCTCCATATGCATGTGCTCTAGTCAGTGAAGTACTGCAGGAAAATAGGAAGAGATCTCCCAGGGTGCAGCATACCCTGCTTTCTCTACCATATGCCTTCTAAATATGTTCCTCTGTGTCACTACCCTCACAAGGCAACTTGCTGATTCTTGGCAAAATTATTCTGATACATTAAAAATATAGAATTCCTAAAGAATAGGTTTTTCCGTTATCAAAACAAAACAAAACACAACAAGCAAAGAAACCCACCAAATCACCAAACCAACGAACCAAAGAGAAACGCCCTTACAAAAGTGATTAGTGAATTCTGGCAAAAGGTAAATACTTCTAAAATATGTAATAATCGACTCTTTCCAAATTATGGTCTCAACAAGGTCCTGAATAACAGAGCTTGAAATACTTAAGAGAGACTCCATGGTGTATGAAACATATCAGGTGTATTTATTTGGTTGAAGTAGCATGGATAACAGTTATTATAAATACAAAGAAAGAATGACAGATAAAGGGAAACCACGAACTTTTGAGATTAGCCTAAATGTGGATAAAAAAAATTAGTGAATTTACAAGAAGAAAATATTAGAGGAAGGCTAAGGAGTTCAAATAATAAGCAGCTGGTAAAACACAGATTTTAAATCATATACTAAAATTTACCTATATGGTGTTAATTTTCAGCATTGTTTCATAAAGTTGTACAACAAACTGAGTAAGAAACTTGGTTCTTAAAAAGAGACTTTTAAGGGCCCTCCAAATAGTCATAGAATGAGGAACCACTAATTAAGAGGAGATGGGAATATAAAGGATAACAGAAGAAGAATTAAGTGATTTATATAAAATTCAAGATATAGTAATACATTTTAAAGTGTGTGTCTGTGTGTGTGTGTGTGTTACAAAAAAGAATAAATATGAACAAGGAGGAAGTAACGCTGGAAGAACGTAAAAGTAGTAATAAAATAGCATATAGGTGGTAACTGAGATTAGAAATGCAAGGTTTGAAACATTAGCAATAACTTTTAGAAAATCTTTGACAATTGAAGAGGGAACATTTGATTGGAAACCAGTGATTTGTTTCACTATTTTGAACAGCTTCCTTAAAATTATTTAAAATAGTTGCATATCTGCAAGTTCTACGTATCTTTACTATGGGTTTTAGAAACACAAATTTCAGCTTGTGTGTTGTCTGTTTGCTTCCTAAACTTGAAATGAGTAGTAATGCTTTTCCAAACAACTTAAGAACCTGATCTACAGAGCCTGTGTTTTTCCTGAGAACTGGAAATTATTATCCCTGGACTTGGGGATAATAAAATGTTCTAGTGCTTAGCATACCTTTGCCCAGCCATGAATCCCAGAATATTTTGTCCTACTTTATCTGAACTTTTGCAGTCACTGACATCCTAATTACAAATTATGCTGAAAATTACTTTTAAAACCAGTTCTATGAATTAGCAAATTTCATTGAGTCCAGTGGGCAGAAATAATAAAGCGTGTAAAAACTTTCAATGTAATTCAAGAAATAGGCTTGGGAAAAGATACACTCAGAAGAGACTGCACATTTTGTGATATAATAGTTTGTTTTGTTTTTACAATACCAAACAATTCATTTTTAATACAGAACCTTTTTACAACTGGCTGTTTCAAAATATGAGCAGAAAAGTCCATCTGCAGATAAGATAAATCAGGGACACAGTGAAAATTCACTGGGTAGATATGATTTATTACCACTGTGCTCCAGAGAATCCATCAAAATCTATCACACACAATGTAGAAAAGATGGGATCTTTGTTAAGAAGATTGTAGTGTTTAGAAGGCTCAATATAAATCTTTTTGCAAAGTAAAGCAAAAGCTAAACAACGCATGTTATGGTAAAGGGAGTCTAAGGAGGATTTTTGTTACAACTTGACAGTGACTCCTGCCATAATATCATGACTCTTGGAAATTAATCAGGTTCATTTTGAGAAATTCAACCATGTTATAAAAATCTCAGAGAAATGGAGCTGTCTTATTTTATATTCATAACAAATCATGTAATGTGCAACACATTTTATTATCTTGACTTAAATTCTAAACAAACAAGTCCTTAGCTCTAAAATAACACATAATAACAAACTGTTCAGTGACCACTGATACCGTCAGCAATATAGGGCATTACCGGAGAGTTACTTTTTTTTTTCCCATATTTGAAGAGTAGCTTTCTGTTACTCAGAAAAATACACAAGTAGACATTTGAAACTGAGGCTTTTATCATGCATCTATAAATAAATCTGCTGAATACTACATTGCTTTCACTAAGTTTCCACCTATAATCATTGTGTTTTACCTTGCTGTCCTTGGCACAAGTGGGTACCTGGCCTAATGACTAGTCTCCTCTTTATATTCAGAATTTCCAAAGTAGCAAAAATTCCTATTTAAGCGTTTTAAGAAATTTACCACCTTTGACAACTGGAAATAATGTAAAATATTTCTCATTACACTGTTCAAAGACATTGGTATTTAAAGTAATTTTTTAGATCAAAAAATTGCAAGCTGTTTGCACACTCAAAATTGCATTCCAATTATTCCATGACAACACTAACACTTGGTATCTAATTTTTTCTTCCTCAAATTTTTGTTCAGTTTTATCTATGCAGGTATTTCTTTGGCTATTTACATTTAAAGATCTTTTTGAGACAATTTTGAAAATGCAGCCGCTAATGAGGGGCATGATTAAGAGGCCTGGTAGTGTGCTATTAGCATATGGAAAAGTAAAACAGTTTCCATCTGCATACCTATTTTTATCTCTCTGTTTCTTCTCCTGCCCTTAAAGTAGAACTATTACATTAGGTAATCTGCCTTGTTAAGGCATTGGAAAAGCAATCCAAAGTGAGAAGCATCCTATGATCACTGACTGAGCTGCCCAGAGAAGCAGTGGCTCATCAGCACATTATCATTTTTGTGCTACCATAGAATGAGCAGAAGAGTTGTCTCAACTGACACCTTATATTTTAAATTGGGGAGGAGAGGGGGGATTGTCAAGTTTTTTGATAGTATGTCAACATTTCACATAAATAAAGATGTGTACAAAGATGTCACATATTAACATAAAGTACGTTACCTGCTATTGTTGTATGTTGTATGTTAAGGATTTCCTCCAAATTCATAATTTAACTTTTGGCTTTGAGCCTATCACAAATAAAATGTATTTGAAAATTGCTTGTGAATATTCAAAGCAGTACATCAGGCCTAATCTCCAGCCTCCAAGGTTAAATCGTCTAACAGTTTCTTATAAAGTACCAGATAAAAAAATGTAAACAAATCTGTCTTTAATTAGACCTTCGTGCTTTCTTTTTCCCTTTTTTTTTTTTAATTTTTTTTTATTTATTTTTTTTTAGTAACCAAGACTATCCAATGCTTAGGAGAATTAATAGATTGAAGAGCAGTGACAATCAAAATTTCAAATGAGTTTAATGTTTGATTCAACTTAGAAAAGTCATTAATTATTCTTCAACACTTCAAAATTACAACCATTTCCAAAATAACATGTATACTAAAACCCCCAAACTTCATCATATTCTGAAGTACTAGCTTTGATTTTCTTGTGTTTAGGTTGATCCCAGCAAAAATCCATCATTCCTCTCTCTTATACAATGCCTCTTTATTAAAAGGGCACAAAGGGATCAAGCTCTGACACATCATCTCCAGATGGCATCTTTCAGTGAGCTCCAGGAATATACATCAGTGGACTGAAGGAATTTCTGAATTCCCTGTTTACTGCCTGACCATGCCTGAGTCAGGTAAAGACATCCTCAAACCGCACCTCAGCACCCACCATCAGACCAACTGCAGTCAGAAGAACTATAAGAACTTAGAGAAGTCTGAATTGTGTAGCTTTCCTGCATCCTACAAGAAAATGCATGCTCATTAGTGTAGGCTAGGAAATTCAAATTAAAATGTCTAATGACATTACTTTAGCACAAGTGGTTTTATGATTTTTAGCCACTGTAGATTATTACTAGTCTGAGCATACCTTTGGAAAGCAAAGTCCTCTGTTACTCATCCCTGATAACTCCCCTCTGATAACCATGAGAGGACTACCACTGGATTCCCAGAAGACAAGAGCCCAATAACTGAGGTCAATAATCACCACTGGACATCCAGAGAAGGACCAGACGTTATTACAGGATCACCACTCCAACAGAACCACATCCATCACTCCAACAGAACTGCAACCACTGTTTAATCATACTGCTACCACCACCCTGACCAACAGGGTGCCAGTTCTTGTCTTAGGTTACAGTGTAAGATGTAACCAAAAGTATTAATTTTATCACCATCTTCAAAAGCTGTTATGAAAGACAAATTGGAAATTCTTCTGATGAGAAACAAACACCTACATAATTGGTATTATTGCTGCTAGTGGTTACCAGAATTGAAATTCCTGATTATAATCCATTTAAATTGGGATGCAGATGGAAAGTCATCACTTGTTTAGAAGGTCAAGAACCTCAAAATTTTAGTTTTAATTGCATATTTCATGCTCTAAGAAAGCCAGGAAAGTTCATACCTGAATAGGCCTATAGAAAATGTTATTAAGTTTTCAAACACTGCAACTGAACCTATTCTGGACTTTGCTGGTCTTTTAGTTATTAACTATCCTGTCCAATTTCTTTCAACATAAACAAACAGGTAGCACTCCCTGTATTCAGTGCTTATGAAGGGTCTTTTCCCCTCCAGATTAGAAACCCATTAATTGGCAAAAAAAAACTTAAGAAAACTAAGACTAAAAATTCAAAGGTTGCTAAAGACCTGAATATTAAAAGTTCCAAGTTTATGATAGTGCTAGAAAGAGAGAACTTAATTTCAGTGATCAGGTGATAGTGGAAATCAGATTTTTAAAGAAGTGAAGGAGATAGTAATAGAAATTAAAAGTGCAGCATGGATAAAGTCGAGGTACTATCCTTAGCCCAGCAAATCTAAAGATATTTAAGTATATTCTTAATTTTCAAGTTTGGTTTTAGGATTAGTGGCACAAAGAACTTTTAATAAGCTCTATTCATCATGTTTTAATAAGAAATATAATCATCTCAATCCACTCTCTCAATTTGATTTTAGGATCCTGTTCCAGAAAGTTGACTGCTAAGATTAAGTAAATTCTGTCATTTTTAATTCATAATAAATTTTGGGAGTTTTTCTTTATTAAAATTAGAAACCCTTTACAAAGAGAAAAAAATAGCCACAGTATAGATAGAGTACCAAATTATATAATTCATAGTATAATAATTAGAGATAAAATTTTAAGAAGTACAAACAGTAATGCTTTATATGAAAAAAAATTACAAAGAAAAACAAAAAAGCGCAAACGAAAAAAACCCTAAAGGACACTAAAGGAGAGGGATGAGAGGGAATCTTCTGTCTGTTAGTGTTCTAATAAATCATGGAAAACTGGAGCAACTCTAGAAGATTAGAAGAGAGGCAATGTTGTGTCCATACTAAAAATTACAAAAGGGATGAATCAGGTAACCACAGGCCAGATGCCCAACTTCGTTCTTGACAACATAAAGGAAAGTTGCTGCAACTGTTTGACAAATTATAGAAAAATATTTCATTCCCAGATAAATTATTTTAGATGCAATTGATCTGGACTAAAAGCTTTATTTTATACTTCCAAAAGATTACAAACATTGTTGGTGAAGGTAATCATGTACACATAATAATCTTAATTTTTGTGAGACATCAAAAACAAGCAGATACTGTACTCCATTCATGCAAAAAATGTATCTGATTGCTCTGGAGGGTTAGCCATTAAATTCCTGGAACTTTCTGCTTTTAAAGATTGAGTGATTGTAGCTACAGCTGAGCTGAGATTGGAACAGCCCTGCAGATTCCTGTATCTGGCTGCCTATGCATAAAGTCTGACTGCCCAACTGGTGAGGAAAATTGTGAGAAATACAACAGAATTTGCTTCAGATACCTTTTTTTCACACAACAATTAATAGCTTAAAAAATTGTGCAGCAAATTATTGGGTCAGAATATTTCTTATTTGGAAATCTGCTCAGAGTATTTTTGACCACCTTGAAACAAGAAATAAGAGAAGACTTCTGTGGCCATGACTGAAAACTCTAAAAGGGGAATTCTGCACCTAGCATCAATATATATATTTTAATAAAATTTACTTGTTTTGTCCTGTCCAGGGCAAAACAGAGCAAATGACTTACAGGTAGACAAACCAAGTGTCTGTCCAGCTGCTGGTCTTGAAACAGGCTGAGAGTTGGTTTGCTTGTTGTATTTCAGTATTCACGTACAATGAGACAGGCATCAAGTACCAACAAGTTCCATAATAGGACAATGAGTAATGGAAACCAATGGCTAAAAGTTAAAGTCAGATAAACATTAGCTGGAAATGAGACACAGTTTTCAGTGTGGTTTTTCAGAGATGGTTCACAGTGTAGGATAAATGAGAGTAGAAGAGATGTCAGTGGTCATTTAGCACAATCTCCTGCTAAAAAACAAATCAGCTCTGATCACTCGGGGTTTATCCAGTCTGGTCTTGAAAACTTACAAACGTGGACACTGAAAAAGCTCCTTGGCAGCCTCTTCTATTGTTATTCATTTTATCAAGGCTGAGCATAGAGGGAAGATACACTTTAGCTATACATTGTTTTCTAAATTGAAAAAATGTTTACAATTCTGAGAATACTGGAGTCATTCAAGCATGCAAATGAAATGCTACTAAAAAAGGAGCAGCTGAAAAACAAAGATACTAAACTATCTCTAGATGGTACAGTAGTTTTACTTTTAACCCATTCTTTACTCCTAATACAATCATAGAAGCATCCAAGAGTTATTTGGGCCATTAACTCATTGCAATATGATATCAGCTCTTCACTAAAACCAGGTATTTCTGTAGGCAGTGATGGACAAGTAACATCAGATACTGAAGGCAACACCAAAGCATAGGGACCTACATTATCAATCATGACTTTCTTAAGATATTCTCAAGACAATGACTTTGCTTTGTGCTATACAAATTACTTTTTCCAAAAGTAACTGAGAAAATTTGACATAAGGAGGCCTTAGTCACAAACAGATTTGTGGTTGAAAACAAAATATGTGTTCCTATATTGTTGAAAAAAATGTACGCAAAGCACAATCAAAGTATTGAATGCATCACTCTGCAGGCTATCATTATTCATCAACTCATCAATGGGAGCAGAACAGACAAATGAATCTGATATCAGTTCTTAAGATAGAAAAGGGCAAACATATAAGCAGCTCAAGGAATATGTACTTCTATTCCTCTGACAGTATAAAATAAAAGATTATATTTTGTAACACATCTGTCTAAGGAACTATTTATTGTTTCCATATTGGGTTCTGGGTTTGTTGGGTGGGGAGGGGTTGGGAGTTTTTTAGCTCCTTCCTCTCAGACACATGTCCCACAGTAGAAACAGCAAGGAAGAAAAAAGAAAAACCAAGGCACATCCTCAAAACACTATAGTTTCTACAAAGAGGAAATGTGCAATCCTTTACTCATTCCAGTCATAATTCCAAGGCATTGCAGATGTACTGCTTCATAAGGCTTACTTCAAAATAAAAGCATCTTAAATTGTGAATCATTTAGTGCTACTTACTTGTGCAACCTATGAGATGTCTGGCACTTGAAACTGCCCACGCCTTTAATAATCAATTGCAGGATGCAGCCAATCACATTTCCCCCCCACGACAGTTTCCAAGGTAACCAACAGAGATACTGACATGCGCTACATGCAGTGCAAAAATGCACAAAAACACTGCTGCATTGCCACTTTTTTCCAATACTTTGGATTGTATATTATAAAATACTGAAACACCCCTAAATTAATGTTGACAAAACCAGTAGCAAAAATGCCAAAGCAGAATTGAAAGACAGTGATGACAGACTTCTGTCTGCAGTGATTCGGGACTATAGGCACTGCTTAAAGCTCTGCTAATCAGCAGCTACAGTATGGACCCCTCCCTTCCCTGGTCAGCCACAGAAAATGAAAGCTGCAGCTCATTAACACAATTAGGACACCTTATCTGTTTTGTTCCTGTAAAGATTTTGCTTAATTTATATTTGTTTGTGAACCACATTCATCATGAGACACTATGACACACTGCTTTTTACACAGATTTATGCTACAACTTTTAGTTCTCAGCCCCCCTCAAGAAAACCCCTCCAAACAAAAAAAGATCAATAGTACTTCCATATAAAGGAGTCATCAAATTACTCATTAGAGAAGCTCTCCTCCCACCTCTCTTTTCTCATCCCATCCTGTCAATCAAAGCAGAATGTGCAGGGGAGAAAATGTTGGGATTTTTGTTTGGTTTTTCCCTCCCCCTTTATGTGCTACACCAGAATTTCAGGCCCTAGTTTCTTTTAATTAAAATATCTCCAAAAAATCATGACCAGGGCAAAATGAATCTTGGAGCCAAATTGAGCTTCTGTTACTTAAAGGCTTAAAACTGGGATTTAGCAACAATTGGGTTCTGTGAAAATAGAATCGAGCATTGGGACTTTTTCAATCGCTATTATTAAGAATAAATAACTTATACTCAATAATTGGCTCTGGTAGATGAATGTTTTCCTTGGCACAGCTTCTCTAATTCTAAAACTTTTCTGATCAGAGATTGTCAGTCACATTTCTCAATGCAAAGCCACATAGAAGATAGACATCACTTTCCTCAGAATCTAATACCCTCTGGCTTGATCTTTCTTGTGAATTCATCAAAATCCAAACTTTTGATCTCCAGAAAAGATTCTTCTGCATCAGGAAAAAGATGCTCTGCCTTATCCAAGAAAGCCCCAAAAAACAAACCGATCAACCCCACACCCAAGATGAACAAAAAACAAAACCAGAAAACCCAAGCCAACCCACACACACAGAACAGCCTTCAGTCACTGGTACTATTTCTCTCTGTTTTCTGATTGTCATGAAGACAAGTCCTCCATGAAGGTATTCAATTGTCTTTTGTTTTATTAATGTGGAACGACATAAACTGTTTGATGATGTTTGTGGAACTGACCCTTCAAGCTCACAGATTGATCTGAGTAGTTTGAAATGTATTAGAGACTCAAATTATTTGAGTAATTTTAGCCAAGTGATTAAGTCACTAAATTTAAAAACTGTGCAATAAATGCTAAATTATTTTACTGGATAATTAAACACTAGCACTCTCTAAGATAACCAAATATATAAGCATTACAGTAGATCTGAAATTGGCACTCAAAACTTAATTTTAATTACATATACTTCCTATTAAATCTTACTGTAAGATAAAATGGTTTCAGAACATAACCCTAATTCATTTATATTCTACAGCCCTTCTGAAAAAAGAGGCACAGTGAAGTCAACTTCCTATATTTTTAAATAAAAGGAAGGCCAAAGTTTGAAAGCAAGGTGTAGGCAGTGATACTGCAATAATTTTGGTTTGCACATGCAGACAGGCTAGCAACATCCTTAGGCATCCTATGGCAGAAATACCAGCTTTTATTCTTCAACTCTGAAAATATAGTTTTTAAACTGTACCCTGAAACTTCATAGAATACAATAAAAAGTAAGATTTATTTTTATAGTCCTCACACTATATAGTAGTAAACAACAGCATTTCTTGGAAATATACAGATGCAATGCTCCTAGCTTGCCCATTTGCTTTACATTTCCCCATCTATTCTGACTGCATTGGGTGGGAGAAAGAATGTGTTTATTAAGAATTTGTATGAGAACAGATTGACCCAAATGTCTGTTACCAAAATAGATTATATTAGCTAGAATGAAGTGTGTTTCTTCCATACAGTCAGCAACAGCCTTATTGAAATGTCAGCTCTTATACAGACATTCTGATGCAGTAAAATTATAATTATTTTTCAACTCTGAAAAATAAATACATTAGAAATACTTTGCTTTGTACACAAGCATGGAATATAACTCTCCTAGAAATACTGTTCCTGCAATCAGTTTCTTTCAATGCTGAGTTTTATTCATCACACTTGGCAGTCTACTAAAATAAATCAGTTTCAGACAGTCCTTTAAAGTCATTAATAGTTAAAATTAGCAGATAGACATTTGCCATGATCAATAGTGATATCTGGTAGACCAGTCTAGGTCTCCTTATGTCTGGTCAAATCATCCCAGAGCATAAAAACAAAGCAGCTTATTCTTATAGATTTAGGATTATGTATAGTTGCACTGTAAGTTTCAAAGAATAGGATAAGTCTCTTGCCCTAAAAACCACTGCAGTTCTTCCATTTTGTCCTATTAGAAGGAGCCCAGGAACCCCTGCATACCAGACACAAGAGCATCTAAGTGTATGAAGACATTAAACTTGCAATATATTGCAACCTGCTCTATCAAAAGTTGTCCATCTTGCTGTATTCCATTCTTTTTTCATAACCATTTTTTGTCTAGATTTTTATTTAAATGCATCTCTGTCAGGGTACATAGGGGAGAGCAGTGCCCATTTTAGTCTCAATAAGATACAATAAGTTACAGCTAATTCACTTCTATCCAGAGTTTTCTAGTAATTAGCTAACACAAGTGCTGTCAGATCTGGGTTAGATAAATTTTATTGTAGAGTTGAGCGTCAATTTATTAATAATGCTCTCCAGAATGTTTCACTGTGCCACAGAATCATTTGCAAGTGGTCAATTAATTCATGTTCAAAAAAAAAAATACAGCAGAGAAAGAACCAACACAAATAAAATAGGAACTTCTTTTGGGTCTAAGCATCCAAGAACAGCTGACAAGAGTTAATAAGGGCATTTACTATCACTTTATATAATCTGTACACTATTTCTCTCAGTAGACCCTCCTCCACACATTGTAATTGCTAAAACATTTACAATTCTATATTTATGTACAAATAATCAATACATTATTATTTCTTTTGACAAAATATTTTGTAATCCATGACTATTTAACCACCTTCTATTTTATACATGTGTATGCAGGAGAAATGCTCCTGGGCTACTTAAAAAGTCCTAAGGGCTGTTATTTTGTGTTCATCCTTTACACTTTTTAGTTTATTTACCTACATTACTGGAGTTACCTCTGATCTTCATTTCCAGAATAGTTTATCCCCAAACCTATTGGGAAGCATGCAAGTATTTACCAGGTGTAGTCACCTGATGTCAAATTTATGTGCTACCTTTTCATTCATAGTCTTGCAAACAGAATTTTCTTACTGAAATTCAGGTACCAACCAGCCATGGATAAAGTTCTGTATTTTATATGAAATTATATCTTGAAACACCCTTAATGATAATATTAAGGAAAACTCCCTAGCTTGAAAGCTCAACATTATTAAAGTATTTATTTTAAGGCTCTAAGTTTCTGGGCTTTATATAAATTGATTCATTATAAGAATAGATGCTTAAAAAGTTAAGTAGTATTGGCCTGAGTCCATACCAGCACCCCGTCAGTCATACCTACATTTCTAAGAGTGAACATTTGTACTTATTATGAAGCCAAACATACACTGCAAATAGATTTAGCATTGTATGATGCATCCTGAACCCTGTGTTCCGTGCATTCAGTTGAATAAGATTAAGAAAAAACATAGCAACATCAATTGAGACTAGAAAGAAAAACACTGTCCACTCTCCCCTTCTGTGTTGGGACATGTCATTGTAACAGATGACTGTAAATGAATATGTGCTTTGATTGTATCGGCTAAATGAGCAGTCTGTTAAATAAATCCATAAAATCATTTGGATATTTGTTTTAGAATAAAAACATTGCAGTGGGAGCTTTACTCATTCCTAGTCCCTACTACTGTGTAAGCTTAAAAGTAGAAAAGCTTAATATATATTAAGCTTAATATAGATAAAGACAAAGCAAACACCAAACACAAATTTATGTCTCCCATTCGGTAGGAGTTTGTTACTTAGCAATTCCCAAAAGCTAAGGAAATAGCTATACTTACTTAGATTTATGATAATTTTAATTTTAGAAAATATTAGAATTGGTATTCAGCCAGAAACATTTAATAGTCCAATTTCTGAAAGAAAAAAAGAAATGAGAAAAAAGAAAGCTTATGAAAGAACTGCAGTTGTGGTTCATTTCTTACCAAATTAATTATGTTAGTGAAAATAATATGCACAGATGTTTCTAAAAGGCCATACTGACTAAAGGTCACAAATAATTTTAATATCCCTACTGAACAACAGTCTCCAAGGCTGAAATTTTTAATTTGAGGACTAGCCTTAAAAATGTGATTTTCTTCCAGTAGCAGAAAACAGAATCTGCCTATAGCTTTAACAGATTTTCAACTGCCTTTGGGCCAGATATTTAAAGTGCCTAAAGACGTAGAATATACATATGGGATTTATAGAAGTGACTAAGTGAAATTCGGTGGGAAGTAGATACTGCTGAATAAATTGCCTTTAAATAATTCTGTTAAACATCTGACTGTGTCACCAAAGCACCTAAACAGATCTTTCTTTAGTAAATGCTTCTCTTCATCTTCAGCATTGCTGGATGAACACGTTTAACAATGTGATATTTTCTTTTTGGTTAGCAGTCATGCCAACTTTGAGATGTTAAGAAGCAGTGGGTTAATTGGAAATATTATTGGAAGTAACTAAAAAGTACAGAGCATCTTGCAACCCGGAAATCATATTCCATTGAAGTCTCTCAAATTCAAAACCAGAATGCTGTCAAACATAGCCTTCATTGCACAAAATGAAATATTCATTTAGTTTCACTGCTTTCAAAATAAAATGTCTTTCCAATGGTTTGATTACACTTATTTTATCATCACTGTTTTTGGGGTCATGTTATACCAAATGATGTCCCCAGGGGGGGAGGAAAAAATAAGAAAAAAGGAAGAGGAGACAGTATTATAAACACATATCTGAGAGAGCAATTTACTTCTGGATTTCTTAATTCAATTTCAATTTACAAACCAAAAGGAATGTTATTTTATTACCACTGGACCTGGGTTATTCTAGAGAATATGTACCAAGGCATTTTTGTCATCAGGCTCTGCCCTGGGAGAGGATGGGACACATGTGAGGAGAACAGTTTCTGCATCTCTGCCCCCTCTGTGTTACAGGGGCAAGATGCCCATTCTTCCTTTCTTTACTTCCCACTGCAAAGTCTCCTTCAGGTCATAAAATAATACTTAAAATAGGAAAAAGTCAGAGCATGTTCTCCTATCAAGAGCAATTAATTTAATGCAGTCTTTTAATGGAAAGTCTTTTCCAGCCGTGTCTTCCACCCTTTGCTTCACGGCTGAGCTGAGACCAACTATATGGAACTTTCTATCATCAGCCATGGAAAACCTCAGAACTGGGACAAAACCAGCTAAACAGCATCCACCTGTACATGGTTACTCAGAGTCAATACTTCATACTCAAATGGAGTAAAGAAAATAATCAAGAGTGGTTACTCAGAAGGACTTGAAAGACGGGTGAAAGACATGAGTTGTGATTACAAGCCTACTAATTTTTAAAGTCACCTGTCCAAGTCTTGATAAAAGAAATCATATTTGCTATCAGGAATTGAAGTTAAAAGTGAAAGGCAGCAAAAAACTGTTGAGAACTTAGTACAGTGGATTCTTAAGGGACTTCTTAAATTTTTTTTAAGACATATTTTTGTTTTATAAAGGAAGATTATTAAAATACACACCCTTCAAGTACTTTAGTGATCATGCATGTCTTTTCCTTCCAAGGGTTTTCTTCTTCCCACTTGAATTTCTAATGCTCCCTAAAAATCCAAGAGAAAGTGTTAACTATTCAAAGTTAGGTTCTGGTTCAATGCATTCACTGGAAAAGCTTTGCTTATTCCACTTGTCTTTCTCCATAGATACTTGTGGAAGCCATGAATGAAATCGCTCCTTCCAAGTAAGTTGATGCGCACATAAACATGTCTTTATAACTCTACAGATATAAAGACATGTTCACAGATTTTGCACACTGCCAGGAAGTAGTGATTCTACTACAGCTCATAAACCCAAATGTGATGAAGTTTTTCTGGTACTGGTGAACCTTTGCTATCAAATTTTCCCATGATCAGGCAAAAAATATGTGCTTTAAAAATTGAAATAATGAGAATATTTCAAATAAAAGATGCTAAAACTACATCTTGTGCTCTAGAGTTCTGGAAAAGTCTCCACATATTCATATTCCATGACCCTATCCAGTGATACAAACAGTGTTTATTTATCTCAAATGATCTTGTAATGATATAATTACAGCTAGATTTTAGTAAATCTCTGCATAATGCTCATCTTGAGTGCATTAATGAGCTTCATTAGTCACATGACACTTTGAGCATCTTACAGACATGGTCCATTCTGATCATGCCACAGAGAAAGTGACTCTTGAAACTGGACACCTTTGAACTACAACATCCTGCAGAAGGGAAGGATGGCAATGAATCAGCAGTCCAGCTGATTGGTACAAGAACTGGAATTGTTGTGGAACTCTGGATTTTTAAAATTTTTTTTTAACATTCGAGGTCATAAATAAAATGGCAGGAAAACCGTGTATGATATATCTGTAGCTTAATCTACTTGCATTACAAAAAAGTAAAAAAATATACCAGTAGGGGAAGTCTTACCTTATTTTTTCTAAGCAACAAATGTAGAGGTTTTGAAATGATCAGGAGAATCAAACTGAAGTCTTGAGCAAGAGATGGAAAAGTTGAGAATTCCAATTTAATAGGGGTAGTTTTCCCTTGAATTATATTTCAGCTTTCAGTTTGGACATTTCAAAGCAGAAGACAATTTTGATAATTCTGGTGATTATGTTACTGAGTTCCAAAATAAAACTAATACTAACATCCAGTTTTTGCTCACTTGCCTGAGTGAGTTCCCTCATAGTGGGACAGTCATTTTAGAAATGAAGGGGAGAAAGATTTGTAAGGAGAATTTGCTTATGTTGCAAAGGCTCCTGATTTCTAAGTCTTCTCACATAATGGAGGTTTCCTTTAAATAAGGAAAAGTTATTCTGAATTAATAGGTCTCCTTTGCCCCATTAACACAGTTTTAGACTTTAAAATCTCTCTCATTTACCTCAAGAATGAATTTTCGGTACCTGAACTGTATTTTTTGACAGAACTGACAAATTTATCACATGCAAGAACTAAGAAAAGACTATAAGTTTGAGGTGTTGATGCTGAGAAAAATCAATTAACTTGAATACACACAAGCATGTCCACCTCCTTTGAAAATAACACCTGTGAGTGTGCTGAAGGAAGTAACTGTCCTTATAGGGAATTAAGTACATGTTACAGACATAATTGTATGCATCAAACATGAAAGACATAACAAAAAGGCCCAACATTTTTCTTCTATCCCACCTGCAAACTTCTTTTTAGTTTTAATCATAGTCTTATGCACTAACAGGACAATTCCAAAAGATCTGATTTTCTTCCTTGGTTATCTCTGGTATTTTTCAGGAAATTTGGGTATTTTATGCCATAATAATCCGCCAAATAACTGAAAATATTAGGGGAAAACAAAAATACATTAAACCCACCCACCCCAATTCTTTTGGTAGAGTTGTGCTGGAAAGACAGGTTCTGAAAAGGACTCCACAGCCTGTAAGTTAAATCACTATCATGTATCTCTACTGTATATCAAGTAATGATTTTACTAAATTGCACTTAAGCTTAATATTTAATGTTTCATTAAATTGGATGATTTATTTGTGCTATGATTCTGGAAAAATTTTAAAGACTCATTTCTTCTTATAAAAAAATGGTAATAATGGAAAATTGATAACAAGATTTAGTAGAAGACAAATATGAGAAAAACTTACTAAAAATATTTTTTTTTATATTAAGAAAACATTGCTAGCAAAGAAATCACAAAATTAAGACTTCTCTTGCTGCATGAAATGACAAGATTTTAGGAATTATGCAAAGATTCAGATTTAGATAGAGCAGGCTTTGCAGAGTAGGAGAAAATTACTACACTTGCCTGTAGTATACACATAAAAATTAAGACAATTTGCATTTCAGTTGGTTATATAACACTCAATTTAGTTGATTGTTAAAATAAACTGAAAAACTCAGCACAAGGCAATGAAAGACCAATACAATTTTCTTCATATCTTAAAACTTTTTTATATCACTGTTATTGATTTTGGATCAAAATGATCAAAATCTTGATATAATGAATGCACATCAAAACTTGATTTTGATCATAGTTCAGCAAGAAGAAAGCACATAAATAGATCAGTAGCCTGATCTTCTTCTTGAAATAAGTAACAAAATTTTCAGACTGCTAATATTAAAAAACAAAAATCAGGATCAGTCCTCCTAATGAGCAAAACTTACGTAATCATGTTCAGATAAAAGCAAAAATAAGCTGGGAAGTTCAAGAGTTGATTAGTTTTTTTCTCAGATAAAATATTTCAGTAAAATACAGCACAGAGTAAAGAGATATACTTCTTGAATGGTTCTCTACACTCAGTCAAACTGGGATTCTGATATACCACAAAAAAAGCAAACTTAGAGATCAGCAGCTGCTCTGCCAAGAATTTCTAGTGCCTCAGCAGTAGGTGATCACCAATAATCATGCAAATCTCAGCCAATGAGCTAAAGGCGTCAAACCCCACTTTCTTCTTTACCTACAAAAAAGAAATCCAGCACATTGGGAATAATTTAAAAAAAGAGCAAAACCAAACTTTGCAAATGAAAATACATAGTGGACATAAAAGATAAATTAATTTTGATAAGGGTATGGAAAATAATAAGCATTTTATTAGGACAATATTGAAGCACAAATACCTCTAATTTAGGGAATTTATGAATGAAATTCCACAATATTTGCTGCTGTAGTCATAACTAAACTGCTCAACTTTAAAGACTCCTTTTGCAATAAACTTTTTTGTGAAATATTTAGTAAGTGCACATTAGTACTAATACAAATAATTACTGCTATGAAACACAACCAATTAATAAACGTCAGTGATGCATTAACTGTTAAAATCAATACATTTCATTTTGAATGTTACCCTTCATAAGATTGTGACTATATATTATAAGGCAAAGGATGCTGAAAATAGGATTTTTCCAATGATATAGTACTTATGCAAATTATTTTAATTTACTCTAGCACACACTTGATATGTTGCATAACATGAAAGTTTAGCTGGTGCTAAGGCAGTCTCAACGCCTGGGTAATCACCCATCAGTGCAGCCATTGGGCAGTGCTGCCTCCAGCAGATGGAGACAGAAAACAAATGAGATGAATGCAGAAAGCAATTGCTGGTCAACTTCTGAAAACTGACATTGTGCTGTTAGGCATCTGCATTTGTCATAGCCAGAGAAAAAAATGTGCTTTCTTTTATTACTGTTGTTTCCAAGAATACTTTCTCCCCCTCAGGTACTCAGAGTACATTCAGTAGGAATGTTTTTGAAACTGCACTGTGGCCTAAAGGAGGCTTGTTGTTACTCTGTCATTATTATGCCCCACCCCTCTCCTTTCCCATTTCCCTCTCTAATTTCACATTTTCTGCTAAACTATGTCATACAAATTGTTATTGTTTCATGTTGTTCACTGTGTCAAATTCTGATTGTGTTGTGTTCTTTCTGGTGTTTCAGGTACCTCGTGCTGGCTGGCAGCATCTGCATGCGCAAGGAAGATCAGAGAGGGTGGGAGGAATCACAGAAGGATCATAAAGTCCAATTCTCAAGTGAATGGCCCATACAGGGATAGAACCCTCGACCTTGGTGTTATCAGCACCATACTCTTACCAACTGGTAAGTTAAATTTCACACACAGTAAGAGTTTCCCTGATGAGAGGATGAACTTTTGTGCAGGACAGTAAGTCTAAATCCAAAACAATCTTTCCTCCCATTTCTAGATATGTTTTTTTGTTATACATGGAGACTATTTTTCTTTACTTTCTGGCAAGCAGTATTATAAATTTTATATTATACTAATGTAAAATATGAAGAAAACAGAACTGCAAGAATAGAAATTCCAGCTAGATAAATAGAAATAAAACTTCACGGGGAAATTGGTCAAATATTGGAACAGACTAGCCAAAAATGTTCTGCAAGACTATCCTTGGAAACACTCAAAGCTGAGGAAGATTTGAGCATAAGCAAATTGATTTGACATTGAAGCTAGATCCAGCCTTTGAGAAGGGGGCTAGAACAGATTACCTCCAGTAGTTCCCTCAACTTAAATTACTTTAGGATTTTATGAAAGCATATGGTTCCTTTTCTTATCTCAGATATACCAAAAGACAAGATAACAATATATAATAATACATAATAATAATAATACATTATAACAAGATAACATTATTATAATACAAGAAAGAAGTAAGCAATTATGGGTGGTGTTTCTTTTTTTTTTAGGACAAAATAGAAAATAATCAGAACAATATTTTACTAGGCTAGAAATGTTAGTAAAACTAGTATTTTTATCTGTTGATAAAAAACTGCTTGTCAAACAATGACAACTGGGATTATTTAGTAGTCTTTGGTTGCTGAAACTGACAGACATTCAACAATACTCCCACAGAAAGAAATTTTGACTGAAATTCAGCTGTTAAATCTGCCATTGATTTAAAAAATGCATTGTTGAGGAAAGCTGGCAATTCCCATGAGGCATTTGATTAATAATTTTCAAAGCTTCAGTAGATAAGCATTACCACATCAATGAAGGCTGTCATGCAGAAACACCATAAAAACCAACTGTACCAGCACTATAGAAACTCAGATTATCATAGACTTCTGCAAGCTACATCATCTGAATCAGAGAGGCAGACAGGTAAGAGAAAACAAGAACAAGGAAGGCAGTATCATAATTACCTTTCACTGAGAAAAGACAAAGGGTTTTTGTAATGGATTTTGACTTTTGGATTTATGAAACATAAAATCCAGAAACAAAGATGTTCCCTGCAAAACTCTGACTTTTTGCAGCCTTCCAAGAGACTTTGCCAGATCTGTGGTTAACAGGAGCCCAGAAAATAAGACAAGTTGTCTTATGGCAAGTGTTCAGAGCTGCTGTTGTAAGGACAGTGTCCTTAGAGCAGGTTTAGATCATGTTTCCATATTTAGGGGACAATGTGCCTGCTGAGGACCTGGGTCAGCAAAGCATCCAAAGCCTACAGATGCTCCCCCATAGGAATAAGTCCAAATTTATCTGCAGCTGAGAGAGAACTTGAGAGTTCCCTCAGAGTATTTATTTTAATAAAAAGTCATGAATAAGAAATTTTATTATCATCATAATTTTTCCAACTGGTCTTGCTATAACTTACCCTTCAAAACTACTCTGGACTTTTACAAAAAGTTGTACATGAAAAAAAAATTTTGTAAGAGCTGGGCCATTAAGAGACTGCCATATTTTGTCAGCTGTAGCTTTCTCATGAGGCATGATTTACATATACTAGTTCTTTCTCATGAATCAATTTTCTTGCACTTATGTAAACTTAAAGATATGTTATTGGTTCACACTCAATAATATTAAAATTAGAATTGTATACCCCAATAAGTACACCACTAATAACTTCAGATTTTGGGGTAGATACACTATACCAGAAGTAGTTGAGGCTTCAAAATGTAAAATGATGACTCTGCAGAGAGACATTAGATTTGCTGAGATACAAAGGAGAGTAGAATTCACTGGACACAATAAAAGGTGGCAAAAGTCAATCTAAAATTACTGCTGTGGTATTTTTCAGGCACTAATTTAAAGCAAATGCTACCTGGGAAAAAGTTAGTTTGGTGATGGACAAGTCTATTCATATGAACTTTGGGTAAAAATTGCATACAAAATAAGCCCAGTAGTAGAGTATACAAGTAGAGGAATTGCAGTCTGTTGCAAGAATTTATTGGGCAGGAGTGTTTTTTTATCCAACCCAGGTCTCCTACATGTCCTAGAGAAAAGACAGTATTACCACTTCATCAGTTCAGAAATTTTACACAACAGTTTTCATCCACTGATGACCAGTTTCACCTATATATCTCAAGGCATTTCAAACAGAAGTAGTATCCTTCTCCCCATCCAATCAAGCACACAGACTTTACGAAGCTGAATTTATGTTAAGAACCTAAGGCCACTGTGACCCAACACAGTGATCAAACTGAAAGGAACAGCATCTGTATCTAATTTTCTACTACTGTAGCATCTGCATAGGGAAATATTAAATCAGAAATACCGATACTATTGAGAAGAAAGGGCTGAATGTCAAAATTAAAATAATAAAAGCTTTTATATTTTTTTCTTAATTTATATAAATACTTTTGTGATAAGTTGAGAAAATGGACCTATGCAAGTTGGGGAAAACAAATTTTAAGGATACATTAGAACAAAGGAAAAAAAATAAATCGGTATCTTTGCAGAAGCCAGCATGCAAAAAAGAGGACATAGATCCAGAAATAATATACTGGGAAATAAGATAAAGAAGATAAAAATAGCTGACATTAAACTGTTATTTTTCTTCCAGTTGTTCTATAAAATAACGGGTTTTGTCCACTACTTAGTCTCTTACATGTATTAGCACATATATTAAAAGATGCCACAGCTGATTAAGACTGTATGTTTACATGGTGATATATAAAAATATATTACCTACTATATACAAGAGCTAATAAACACAAAACTGCAAACATAGTGGAGGAAATAGAAATAATTTAGGTGAAGCAAAGATGTACTTTCAGATGGATTTAATTTTAAATTGATGTCCTATTTCACTATCATCAAGTTTGAATGAGGCTATGGCAAGTAAAATTATCAACGGTGAAGCAGGAGGAGATGAATGTATTGGGAACAGAGGTGCACAATCCCATGAAACCATAGTTTTGATAGCAGGCATTGTAATAAATCTTCTAAACTATAGCTTTGCTTGATTGGAAAATCCACTGTCCATGATTATGCTGTGCATAAGCTGTCTACTCTGTGTGAAAATTAATACTGTAGAGCCTTAGATAAAAGCACAGTGGAAGTTTTTTGGTTGTTGTTAGTAGTCATAGTTAGTAGTAATATATTGGTCTTGCTGTGAGAGGCACAGCACAACTGCTGACTTGGGACTTTCTTTCTTCAAGGTTCTAAGGTACAACCCAACTTTTTCAGATATCTGTGCCCAAGGTCTAGAACTTCTTTGCACAGAGCATTTCACTGCCATGCCTTCATGATGTTCAGCAAAACCAGAAATTCTGGATTACATCTTTCCTTCCTTAAGTGTTTTAGTAAGAATGCTCTGGATGGGATTTCATATTCCAAAACAAAATATTTTTCATGTTTCCTAAGCTTTGTCTGCATTTCTTTATTTGCAAGGGTCCAGATGATGATAATAGAAGATGGGAGAGTTCACTAAGTCACATGAACAGGGCTAGAATATCATGCATATAATAAAGAACTATCAAAGATCCACTTCAATCCACTCTTGACATTGTGTTTATTTATCTTTCTATTTAAAGACTGAAAGGATCAATTTTTCATTAATGTAGAAGCACCAGCAACATCATAAGCCTCTGAGTATTGTATCTATTATAATAAAATTACTCTGGAATATATTTAATTCTTTTGCTATATATCATCTTAAAGGACTTCTGGTAAAGTATTTGAAGCAAACAGTTTTTCTATTTTCTTTCATTCTCTGTGTCTCTCATTTCAGCCACTGCCAGATCCCCTTTCTAGTAAAGGCTATAAATACCTAGAAAACACTTATTCTAATTAGTATTTAGTATTAATTAGTATAAAATATTATAACCAGCGACAAATTAATGATTCCAAGATGTTCATCTGAGCAATACAATTTTATCCACTGTAAAAACAGTAGTAAAGAGCATAAGCGGTACCACAAACCTTTGAAGACAGGAAAAAATCTACAGTAAGTTACAGTTTTGAAGGCCGTTATAAAAGAGGGGCAGATGAGTCAAAATTCTTAAGAACAGGAGGACTACTGAACAAGAATATGATTAAAATATTGATAGACTCTATGGGTTTATGAAATTCAACAAAATTTATTTTACGTTAATTATGTGGCAAATACAAGTGAGTTAATCACTTGCAGAACCATAACTTAGATGATGTTAGAATTGATGCAAAATAAAAAGCACATTCATTATTATAATTAAAATGCAGGTTGGGTGAGTACTAAGGTTGAGAGAGAGAAAAAGCTGCTAACTCCACAGGGAAAATGTGTATAAAATGTAATTTGTATTGTTTTAATACATTTATTGTTGCTGTTGTATTTCCAGACATTAAAACAAGAAATTTCAGAATAAAATATTTTTGTAATTTTTTTTACTAATACAGAACACGACATGTACATCTTACTGCTTTCTATAATGCAAACATCTAATCTTTTCTAATAACTTCAAGCAACTGTTGGGAGTGAACCTAATTAAGAAACACTTAACTGGCGTATCTCTATCCAAACAGTCAACAAGAGGGAAAGATTCAGATGTCAGATGGGGAGTTTTATGCAAGCATTCCAAATACTCTCCTTCATGGAAGGCAAAAGAAATTTCAATATTGTGAAATGAAGGAAAATATGTAGAATATTTTAAGGTTTACCAAATAATCCACAAGTAATACTTTCAGAAGTCTTGCTCCTTCTCCCTACTTTCCTTTTTCTCCCTGAGATGGCAAAGAAGCAGAGGAAAGTCTGTTGGTTATAATTACAAGAAAATTATTTGCCAGAATAAAAGGGAAAATTAAAAGTTTTCATTTAAAATATTTATCTTAACAGATTTTGTATTAATGGAGCTCTACAGAATGCAATATTTAAAAGCTGGTCTAACTTGTGACTGCCAAATAACTTACAAGAGGCTCTTGCTTTCTGTTCAAATTCCCAGCTAATGGCACATTCCTAAAAGCACAGAATTCAAGTTCATGACTTTGGAACTTATGCATTCAAATTATGTATTTCAATTATAGACAGTTTTGGAGAGAATATATAAAACAGAGACAAATATAGATACATTAATTTTGCTAAAGTGCTTAGGTGAGTATCTACAGGGAAGTAACATAAATCCAATCTCTGTTCACAGTCAAGAAGTATGAGCTGGAAGGGATGATAGCGGTTATCAATGTATTCCACAGTCATGCCAGAGTGGAATATTAATATGTTTAGTACAATAAATTCTATACTTAAGGCATTCTGGACCTAAGATGCATTAATCTTATTCAGAGCCCCTACAATAAATTAACAATTCTATATTAGCTTGTTAGCTAACATACAACCCAAAAACCAGTGAACCATGAGATTCCAGAGAAAAATATGTATTCTCTAGACAAGTAAGAAGTCATCCAGGCAGTGCAGGGGTTTAAGTGACTCCGAGTAGGAGACAAACAAGCTCCACACACACACACACACATCTTTTTTCAAGTCTAGTGTAAAAGCAAGCAAACAAAAGCCACTGAAGATTAATCAGAAGTTAATTTTTTACCTTTCTTTGGGTTTAAAATTGATTGAAGGTTTTTTTATCATATTTTTGGAGGAAAAACCATGTAGAGAAATATCTGTATCTCAGAAGTAAGTCTATAAGAAAGTTACGTTTATCCAAAATTTATGTGAAACAAATTAAATTTAACCATAAGTCCCTACAATAAAACAAACCTCATTAGGTAATAGACGGAAAGTCTTATTAGACATACATCTGAAGGTTGGTTTGTCCTTTAGGCTAATTTCCAAATGTGGGCTCCTAAAGACACGTGCTAAAGGAAAGAATACTAATCAGCACATTATAATCTCTTAAATAATTTGTCTAATTTATATATCTTGTGCAGCTATGCATATGTTTATCTAGACAGCTTTATCTTTATATCAAAGACAAAGTTATTGAATCTGTCTATGCTCTGTCTGTATATCCTTGCCAGTCCACCACCTACATGACTGAATAGAAACCCATTTAACTACCACCACACAACTAACAGAAAGCCAGCATGGATTTACTGGGCTTTTCTTCACTGTGCATTTGGGCTCAGCATCATCTCTAGGCAATGTAAAAAAGGACTGACCTCCTAAAAAGCAGAAATCTTGAGACTTAAGAATCTGTGTCCACTGATTCTTCAAATGTGAAGGATGCCAGGCTAGAAATTATCTCTCTCCCATCAAAAAGTTCTTGTTTACTGAAAAGAAAGCATTGTCACCATTATTAAAATTATATAATCACAGGCATCAATATTAGTTAACAGTGTTGAATTTATTAACCATCACACCACGTCTGATGCAGTGAAACTGCAGTTCCCAGGACCTCCTACCCCAGGTGCTGCTGCTAAAGAAGAAGGATTTCCTTCTCATTTGGACCTTGTACCTTACACCTGTTCTAGAAACTTATCCAAACAATCAGAGGATCAATGTGTCCTGGGTTGACAGGCACATAAGGAGAACTTGCTTCTGCTAGATTAGGACTTGGACACTTGCCAATACAGTCAAGATAGCGAAGTTTATAACCAAGATTCAGAAAAACAGAAAGTATGGAGTAGAATCTGTTTCTTCCTTACTATAAATGTCAGTCCTCAGATAAAGGATAGTATTCCTGATAATTAATTAATATTAAGCCTCATTCTTTAGTTGTGAATGGTTCTGTAAAGATTACTTAAATTGAAATAACAATGGATGGTTACTACCAAGTACAATTAACATAACCTAGTGAATGAGATTGTTGCTTTCTGCATTGTATCTCTCAGGTACAAGAGAACATCCTCTTTTGGAACAGGCCTATCTTTGAAACACACACTTCTGAAACATAATAAAGAAAATTGGGACTCTGACTGATGATCTGGATGAAATGGAAAAATGAAATGAGATGATCTGGAGAGCAAACAAGGCTTAAAAAAATTCACTGACAGAATGATCATTCCACCATCAGGTCTGCTTTTGATAATGGTGCTTAAAAAACAGGTTACTGAGACACCCAGAGGCACATAATGACAGACTGTTAGGCAGTATTGCTGTCACTCCCTGATTCCTTCCCTCTGCAGTTCAGAATGGGAAACAGTTGCTGCCCTCTTGTCTGTTAATATCAAGAAGTTACTGGAATGGCACAAGGCAAAAATTTTGGCAAAATGAAAGGTCTTTCTGATGCCTTAAGGACCTATAAATGAAACAACACACACTTTTGAGATAATAATAATACAGGAGGTAATACAAAGGTTGATCTTTATTGGAGGCCTCCAGGCGCAGATATAGAAAATGTCCACAAAAGCCCACCCCTCTACTGGGTGAATACAGTTTTATAAGTTTAGTAAATTAGCATAATTGACAAAAATCACCAATTAGGAGCACCAGTGGTGATGCAATTCCCCCCAGTTCAAGCCCCTTTCAAATCCTCCCCCTTAGATGGAACTGAAATTTGTTGATGAAAATGTGTCTCAAAGAGCTCTTTTTTCAATGTTGAAAACCAAGGCTGGTTTCTAAGGAGAACCAAGATAGCATAGGGGTCTTGGAATGTGTTTTATCTTTCTGCCTGCCAGGGCAGGGAAAATTACTGGGAAAACTAGCTGTGAATGCAGTAATAGGCCACAGAGCTCCAAATCCATGTATGAAGAATACAGAGGATGTATAACAGAAAAAAAAGGCAAAAATCATTAGGCATCATTTCTAGTGCTGGAGCAAAGGAAGGTTACACAGCTTATTCCTATGTGGATCCTATAAGGTTTGTTTTGTTTCCCCTTTGTACAACAATAAGGAGCCTAAGGCCTTCAGTTTGGTTTAGGTCATTTGTAGAGGCCTCAATAAACATCTAGAGAGAGCCCTCAGCTTTCATAGAATGATTCATGGATACCTCATGTTTCCCAGAAATATTTAATTCCTATGATGACAGAAATCCTAAGAAAAACAAGAAACCACATAATACTTGTATCGATTTGTACACACAATGTCAGCCAGTTCCATCTGTACTTTGAAATGCCGTTTATGTACCTGCACAGTAGGTGGAACAAGCATTAACAACTGAACAGCAGTCTGTCCCAAATCCTACAAAACAGCTTAATAATGAATTTTTTTCATTTTCTGCCCAGTAGATCTGACAAAAGCAAGCTTCTTTCCATTACTGATGTGTTTATGCTAGACTGCACATTAAATAATATCTAAGAATCAACCTGAGATTTGAAATGTTATGGTTTCTGTGTGCTTGGACCTTTGATTTCCCTGGACATAAAAGCAAACTCAGGTTCAATCTCCTATGCATGCAGGCTCAAATGTTTAAGCATTTAAAATGAAAAAGAAGCATGTATGTCCGTATATGTGTTTGCAGGTGCATAAATTTGTGTGTATAAATTCAAAAATTTTTCACTGTGGTCAGGCTTTGTACAGGACATGAATAAGTAGGACAGAAGCATCTTTACCTCAGTGTGTTCCCTCAGTTCAGAGAGCTGCTCTCTCCTGTGCCAGCTCCTGGTGTTAAAAGGTACCAATAAGGCAATTTGTGAGCAGATGACTCATCCACAATTGGAATTATCTGTGGCAGGGTGGGGTGAGCAGCAAAAGCAACAATATGTGCATACATTCTCCCCGAAGGTTTTGGAAGGCAGAGGAAACACTTTGAAAGGATAAACAGAGTAAACTTCTTCCTTTGCCTTTCCTGACATTATTCCTGGTGTCTTCCTTTGACATCAAGATTAACATGAAGGAAGACCAGTCTGGCAGGCATTCCATTTACACAGAATTGTACAATATTAAAAATATTTTCCTTATATCTCTGCTGTATATGCTGCAGAAAAATAATTAATTCGCTGGAAATAAAGCTTGTAAAGAGAAAAGCTAACAAAACCTTGAAATGCAATTTTTTCCCACAAAGTAAGGATAGTTTTAAAATAAAGTTCCCCTATGACCCTTGAGTTAATTTATAATCACTTCTGCATCATAAAATCTTATTTCATCATATGTAATATGCAGATGCAGAACAAAAAGACATGGGGGCACATTTCTCTCTCAGGGGCTGAACAGATAGCAGGTATCAGATTAAGTGCAAATATGAGACAATCAATTGCAATCTTGTAAGCCTTTGTGCCAAAATTGTCATATTTTAACTTCCTAGTTGCCACAGAAACTTCAGTCAGACTATTTTCATTTCAAAATTCCTGAACCAGAAATTTCATTTTTCATCTCAGTGCTAATGATATCCTACCAGGTGATAAAATTAGCAGCTTGAAAGTCACACTTCTCAATTTGCCTTTTTAAAGCCTGTTGTTCATTACAAGCCATTTTCTCAACAAATTTCCAAATTGTTTGCTTACTTAAAAGCCCAAAACATATGTTGCTGACAAGCCTTTTATAACATTTTCATTATTCTCGTGAGAGCTTTGTCTACCAAGAAACATCTCCTCCCGTCTTCATGATTATTAATCCTTTTAAAGTGTACTCAGTTCACTTATAAAATTCTAATTTCCAACTGATTTTCTCAGATATGTTTATTTTCAAATGGGTTTGATAACCAGTCTCAATAGAAATTGCCAGTTTGATCTTTTCTGACAGAGAAATTTGTACATTTGATTGTTTGAACATTTCTCTTCATAAACAGAAAAAAAATACAAGAGTAAACAACTTCTTGGTGCAAAGAATTTCAAAACTGCTGAGAAAGGGAGTATATCTGTTTCACTCTTGAAAGTTTCAAATCCGTAAAAAGAAAAACACTAACTGTAAGTTCAAGATAAATTAGATTTAACAATCTGTCCAAAGCCTGTTTCAGCTCCTTAGACTATCTAGTTCTGTGATAGAAAAGCCCCTTCTACTGCCTTTACCATGCAAAGCCTGCTTCTAGCATTTTAGAAGGTAGGCTGGAATATTTTGAGTGGCTTAAAGGTTTTTTTTTTTAATGTCTTTGACCCTAATTTCAAATTTCTTATGAAGAATATTATCATGTCATCTTCTTGCAGGGAAATCCCAGACTGAAATTATACCACTTATTCAAAGACTGCAGTCCACTGCCCAAGTTTCCTGCTTTGCCATCAGAGATCCTTGCTGCCATGCAAGAATTGCTGGGCCAGACTCAGTGAGATAATAATAAACAACTAGGGGAGTCCAGAGAATATCCCAACCTGGTCCAAAATGTATTAAATTCTTAGTGAATGAGACAGATTGTTTATGCTTTTACAGAATAGGAGTCTAATTTGGAACAGGGTGCTATTGAACAAAAGGCAACTTTCAATTTTGCTGTTAACAGAAAATGTGTCTTATCTAATTCACAACAAAACAAAGTGAAGTAGAAGAAGTAAGAAGTGGTTGGTGGCCCCATGTAGGACTGGCCTTTTAATACTCAGGAGATGCTTATTAAAAGAAGCTGCAAAAATAAACCTTTTAAAAGAAGACAAATTGGATGTGCTCTATTCAGCTGGCGGATGGTGATGGCACACAGCATATGCTTAATTTTATAAAGTTAGCTCTTCTTGTGCATTTTGTGAACGAAATTTGAATACTTCTGTTAATATTTTGCCAAGACTTTATTTCCCCTTTATTTAATAAGGAAATGTATCCTCCAAGAGGAGATGCAAGGTCAAACACAGAACATAGAACCTTAGAAGTAAATGAAGTGATCAAATGGGTCCAGAAAAAGAAAATAAAAAATGAGCCCTAAATTTTTGAGTGTACTTACATACTTAATACAAATAGAAACATATTTACAAAAATGGATATTAACAGTGTTTACATGCTAAGTACGATTTTAATATTCTGAGAAGAGTGATGCACACAACTCAAACATGTCTAAGATTAAACAAATATGAAAAATTTCAAATGGGAGGTTTTAAACAGGAGTGAAATATGCAGCTTTAAAACTTAGGATTTTAGGCAAACTTAGTATAGCCGAAACCAACTAAAGTAGATTCAGTAAGCAAACCCAGCTAGAGTTAATTAAAGAATTAATGTTTAACAAAAGAATTGAGTTAGAAGTAAGCCTTAAGGTGTGGGTAACTGGTTGCTTGTCATTTTATATTTGCTCAGCCGTACTTATAATGAGAAACAGCAATTACTAACCGTTTTACTTAAAAGACCCATTCAAATAGGAGAGAATAAAAGAACTGGAAGTTTCCCAAAAGCAATTTGCATTGTCAAAAGCCAGAAAGGCAGAAAGGTCAAAGAGAAGAAGATGAGTTTTACTTCATCATTCTCGCCCTCCCCTCAAATTATGTGAACACCAACTCAATTTAAAGAACAAGCACACATGCTTAATAACTATTCAGCTAATTACCATACAGAGAGTGGAATGGGAGGTATTAATGTGTGTTTGTATTTTGAATATTCAAAACCCCTTGCAAATAAAAAGACCTTGTATTGTTTTGTGCGTTGCTCTGCGCATTAGGGAGCTGTCCCAGGCAGCAGCCGGGCACTGAAATAAACTCACTTTCAGAGAGTCTTTGTCTGTCTCTAGTTGGGTGTCAATATTAGAACAATACCCATATTTTGGTAAATCAGGAAGTTTTAAACAAAGAGAAGAGCATAACCCCAGAAAGTTCTGATTTGCTGAATTCCCTTTTCTTATGTTCCCTGTTCCACTTACGTTCCATACAAACCTTTGATTTTTCATAGATGCAATAGTATTTTCTATGAATAAATTAATGCAGATAAATGGTTCTGAATATCAACAAAAAACCTGAGCTATACCAGCCCATGATGAATTCAAAGAATTACATCTTTGGTGTATTCAGAGAGCATTTCCAGGGATTCTCAGGGACTCACATTTCCAACTGTTCAAAGGCAGAACTAGTGCTCTGGCAGTGTGTAGAGCCCACCTTTTTGAATTATGTCACATTACTGCCCATGACAAAAAGGAAAGTGACTCAGTGACAGAGGGTATCTTGTATTTTTAATTGCATCATTGAATTCTCTTGGTTTTGTAGCAACAGTCTCTCTTAAACACAAAACTTGAGCACAGAACCCCAGTGTAGGTTTTAATCTAGTTTTACTCCTGAATAAATACATGGTTTTCCTAGTTTCATGCGAATACATTTTTCCACTTCTTGATAATTAATATATTTTCTTAGAAGTTGGTAATGAAAATAAGGTTTATGCAACAAAATATTATGAAAACAACTAATTTATTTTGGTGTGTTAATTTGTCCCTCTGTATTACCATGGAAAGAAAATGGACCCGATTCCTTTGTTTATCGTGTAGCTAAATGGCATAGGTGTTATGACATTCACTGGTTTTTTGAGAAGTAATAAGGCCACAGGAAAAGCTGAAGCAGTGTGAACTTTTTTTTTCTTTAAGGGCTGACTACATTAACACTCTTACTAGAGGAAGGGACAGTAATGATCCGGTCAGTACTTATCAGGACAAAATTAGTAATGATATATAATCCCAGTGGTTTAAAAGTAAGGAGCTCCAGCTCTAACAAAAGTCCCGGTAATGCCTTGGTTTAAAGTCTGAGTGAAATCTGTGTAACCCTCCAAAAGGGCTTAGTATTAAAAAAAAACCCAAACAAAAAACAACAAAAAACCAAACCCATAAAAAAAAAACCAAACCAAAACAAACAAAAAAAAACCCAGAAAAAAAACCCACAAAAAAACCAAACAAAAAACAAATCTAGAAATCTGAACCAGAACCAACTTTTAGTGTTCAATGTTCATATATGAACGTTTAGATACTGGAGATCTCTGTACATATCTGAAGAATTGATCAACAGGAAATCTATTGAGAAAAGTTAAACCCCCCCAGTAAACTGCAAACTGCAGGGTTTCTCCCCTCCCTCCCCCGCCCCAAAGTTCTAATGTTGTAGAAGCTGCATAATAATCCCCCTGTGAACCATAAACGTAATAAAAGCTGAGGCCATTTCTAACATAATCTCTATCAGCAAGATGCCAGTGCTTTTCCAGATTTCCTAACGGGTCCCTGCTAATTCCATGCCAAAACTAGCAGTGGATTTCTTCCTTTTAATCTCCCCTAATGCCTTATTCGATTATTGTCACGGCTCTGTGACCGCACACCGTCCCTTCAAACCCTAATTCCCCCTCTGGAACAGTCAGATGAGGCTGAACGGCGGTGGCGAATCCAAGGGACACGCACGGCCGCGGACACCCCGCACGTCCCGGGCAGAGACCGGCCCAGGACCGCGGGGCCGGGGCTGAGC